>PISX010009339.1:0-76328 GCA_004024625.1 Mellivora capensis
ATGTCTATACTACCTAGAGCAATCTATACTTTTAATGCCATTCCGATCAAAATTCCACCGGTATTTTTCAAAGAGCTGGAGCAAATAATCCTAAAATTTGTATGGAATCAGAAGAGACCCCGAATTGCTAAGGAAATGTTGAAAAACAAAAATAAAACTGGTGGCATCACGTTACCTGATTTCAAGCTTTACAACAAAGCTGTGATCACCAAGACAGCATGGTACTGGCATCAAAACAGACACATAGATCAGTGGAACAGAGTAGAGAGCCCACATATGGACCCTCAACTCTATGGTCAAATAATCTTCGACAAAGCAGGAAAAAATATACAGTGGAAAAAAGACAGTCTCTTCAATAAATGGTGCTGGGAAAATTGGACAGCTATATGTAGAAGAATGAAACTCGACCATTCTCTTACACCGTGCACAAAGATAAACTTGAAATGGATAAAGGACCTTAATGTGAGACAGGAATCCATCAGAATCCTAGAGGAGAACATAGGCAGTAACCTCTTTGATATCACCCACAGCAACTTCTTTCAAGATATGTCTCCAAAGGCAAAGGAAACAAAAGTGAAAATGAACTTTTGGGACTTCATCAAGATTAAAAGCTTCTGCACAGCAAAGGAAACAGTCAACAAAACAAAGAGGCAACCCACGGAATGAGAGAAGATATTTGCAAATGACAGTACAGACAAAAGGTTGATATCCAGGATCTATAAAGAACTTCTCAAACTCAACACACACAAAACAGATAATCATATCAAAAAATGGGCAGAAGATATGAACAGACACTTCTCCAACGAAGACATACAAATGGCTATCAGGCACATGAAAAAATGTTCATCATCACTAGCCAGGAGATTCACATTAAAACCACATTGAGATATCACCTTACACCAGTTAGAATGGCTAAAATTAACAAGACAGGAAACAACGTGTTTTGGAGAGGATGTGGAGAAAGGGGAACCCTCTTACACTGTTGGTGGGAATGCAAGTTGGTGCAGCCACTTTGGAGAACAGTGTGGAGATTCCTTAAGAAATTAAAAAGAGAGCTTCCCTATGACCCTGCAATTGTGCTACTGGGTATTTACCCCAAAGATACAGATGTGGTGAAAAGAAGGGCCATCTGTACCCCAATGTTTATAGCAGCAATGGCCACGGTCGCCAAACTGTGGAAAGAACCAAGATGCCCTTCAACGGACGAATGGATAAGGAAGATGTGGCCCATATACACATGGAGTATTATGCCTCCATCAGAAAGGATGAATACCCAACTTTTGTATCAACATGGAGGGGACTGGAAGAGATTATGCTGAGTAAAATAAGTCAAGCAGAGAGAGTCAATTATCATATGGTTTCACTTATTTGTGGAGCATAACAAATAACACGGAGGACATGGGGAGATGAAGAAGAGAAGGGAGTTGAGGGAAATTGGAAGGGGAGATGAACCATGAGAGACTATGGACTCTGAAAAACAATCTGAGGGTTTTGAAGGGGCGGGGGGTGGGAGGTTGGGGGAGCCAGGTGGTGGGTATTATGGAGGGCACGCATTGCATGGAGCACTGGGTGTGGTGCAAAAACTATGAATTCTGTTACTCTGAGAAGAAATAAAAAAAATATACTGTAAAGCTATAATATCTGAAACAGTATGGTACTGGCAAAAAACCAGATACATAGATTATGGAACAAAATAGAGACCAGAAATAAATTCTTTTTTGTTGTTGTTGTTTTAAGGATTTATTTGCTTATCTAATAGGGAAAGAGAGTAAGCATGTGTGAGTGGTGGGAGGGGCAGAGGGAGAGAATGTTCAAGAGACTCCCCACTGAGTGCGGAGCCCAACTGGGACTCAGTCTTACAACCCAAGAGATCATGAACCTAGCCAAAACTAAGATTCATGCACTTAACCAACTGAGCCATCCAGGTGCCCCATAAACTCATGTTTATGCAGTTAATTAATCTACAACAAAGGAGGCAAGAATATGCAATGGGGAGGGGACCTGTGTGTGTGTGTGTGTAATATGGAACATATGGAATACATAGATATATATACACAATGGAATATCACTCATCCATGAAAAGAAATGAGATCTTGCCATCTGCAACACAGATGGACCTAGAGGGTATTATGCTAAGTGAAATAAGTCAGATAGAGAAAGACAAATAACATATGATTTCACTTACATGGTGAATCTAAAAAATAAACAAATGAACAGACAATAAAAGCATAAATACAGAGAACAAACTGGTGGTTACCAAAGGGGAGAAGTGTAGGCAGATGGGGTGAAGGGGAGTGGGAGGTACAGGCTTTTAGTTATGGAATGAATAAGTCAGTAGGATTAAAGGTACAGCATAAAGAATATAGCCAATGGTATCATAATAGCTACATTTGTGGTGAGCAAATCATAAAGTATAGAGTCGTTAAGTAACTATGTTGTATCCCCAAGACTAAAGTAACATTGTGTGTCAACTATACTTCAATAAATAAGAAACAGATTGCAATAAATGTCCCAATAAAATAAAATGCAATAAAATACTGTGTATGGTAATTAAACAAACAAATAAATAATAAATTAAAAAGCAAAGCCCAAATGTACGCTGTCTATAAAAATCACAACTTAAATATAATCACATAATAGGTAAAAAATAAAACTATGGGACAAAAATAAATTCTGTTAAAACTAATAGAAGAATGCTAGAAGGGGCATTTGTGATAGCCAAAACTAAAAAGAACCCAAATATCCATCAAAGGTGGACAGATAAATTAATTTTGATATATGAAGAAACAGAACGTAACTCAGAAAAAAAATATTGACTTATGAAACAGCAAGAATAAATCTCAAAGTAATTATCTTCAGTGAAAAAGGTGAAATGAAAAGAGAGTGTATTGTATTATTCCATTTATATACAGTTCTAGAAAGTGCCAACAAATTTACAGTGACAGCAATTCAGTGGTTACCTGGGGACATCAAGGAGAGTAGCAAGAAAAGGGAGGTAGGGATTAGAAATGAATATAAGGAAGGATACCTGGGCAGCTCAGTCCATTAAGTGTCAGACTCTTGATTCCTGCTTAAGCTTGATTTCATGATTTTAAGCCCAGAATCCTGGCTCTGTACTCAGTGGGGAGTCTGTTTGAGATTCTTTCTCCTCTCCCTCTGTCCCTCTCCCATTCATAGGCTTGCACTCTCTTTCTCTCTCTCAAAATAAATAAATCTTTTTAAAAAAAGATTTGATGAATATAAGGAAGCTTTTGGTGATTACAGATATGTTAATTTTCTTTATTGTGGTAATGGTTTCATTTATTGTTAAAACATCAAATTATACTCCTTATATATGTATTGTTTATTTTATGTCAACTACATTTCAATAAAACCACTAAAATAAATAAATAAATAAATACAAGAGGCAACAACTCGTCTTTACAGAAGTATTCCAATCAATAAATGCAGAAGGAATAAGGGAGGTAGAAAATTACTATTAGAACTACACTAGTAGTTGAGGCAGGTATGGTCCATCAATAAATTCTAAAACAGTAGGTGAATGTTTAAGAAGAAAGAAGAAAACTGCATGGTATCAAAGGATCTCTTTGCAAATATTTATTAATTTCAAAGGGGGAAAATAGCAACTTCACAGTGGAGAAACTTGACGTACACATCCTAAACCAAGTGACCAAGGTTAACATCATCAATAATAATATGTATCAAAATCATGTGCCACCTGCTACAATGTCCTGAGGAGGGTACATCACTTCCAATATTTGTTCCCCATTTGAATAATCTCAATTTAATCAGGACAAAATATCAGATAAACACAACTGAAATACACTCAACAGAATGCCTGACTAGTAAAGTGTCAAGGTGATGAAAAGATAAGGAGAGACTACGGAACTCTTACAGACTGGAAGAGACTAAGAAGACATGAAAACTAGATATAATGTGGGATCCTGGACTTCATTTTTGGGGGAAAAAGTACATTAATGTAAAAATCAGAATAAAATCAGAATAAAGTCTATGATTTGGTTAATAATATTGCAACAATATTAATTTCTTAGTTTTGATAATTGGATGATGACTATGCAGGTGTTAACATTAGGGGAGGGTAGGTAAAGGCTATATGGAAATGCTCTGTACTATGTTTGCAACTCTTCTACAAGTCTAAAATTATTGCAAAAAAAATTTAAAGAATAAATCACAAGCTTGGACAGGTAAAAAAAGTAATAACAGATCTATTACCTACTTAAACAGATCCTTTATTTGTATCTTGACCTACATAACTGTCTGGAAAAAAAAAAAAAGAATGAGAGAAACCTGGAGGTGAAATGACTGGATTGATGGTAATTTTGAAGAACTACAGAGACTAGAAGAGATGCTAGAAGACTAGGTAATGAAACAGTTTCTAGTTTTTTTTTTTTAAAGAAAAATAATGTGGAGATCTCAAATTATAAACAAGTCAGGCTTTAAATCATGCTTTTTAGCTTTGTAAGACTTTTAGAAGGAATTAACGAACAGATAGGTTTACATGTACTTAGGAAGGAAGACAGTAATGACTATGAGCTAGTTCAATTTCACCAGGAACAAATTATGTCAGACTAACCTTAATCTGAAAGGACTGCATGCGTGGCAGAGATTAAAAAAAAAAAAAAAAAAGCTCTACTCTGGACCTAGTAACTTTGATTTCAAGAGAGTATTTGGCAAAATCAGTAGAAATCTTGTGGACCGGTTGTTGAAATAAGAGCTAGATGATATTTCATAAGTTGTATATATTCCTTATTCACTAAATTGACTATTTATAGGTTTATGACTCAATCTCTAGATTCAATATCCTATTATAATTCTCTATTGGCAGATCAAAAGACTTTCTCTGCAGTCCTACCAGGTAAACATTTCCCATTAACTAGGATGAAGATAAACTGAATTGGAAGAATGGTTGATGACTATAAAATAGAATTAGGATCCAAATATTCTTAAAGGAATTTTGAAAAAAAATCGTTAAAAAATAAGAGTAAATGGAAGATAGAGGAGATATAATTCCTAGGATATGATATAAAAAAGAATTTTTTTTGGCTAAATGCAAGTTCACTAAGTCTTTCCGTATAATGCAGTTGGTTAGAGGATTAACAAGATCATACTCACCAGAGTAACAGTCACCCTAAATCAGAATGTGAAATTCTTCTGATAAACTGGAAGCATTTTCATATTTCAATCATTCAACTTCTTTAATTCATAGAAAAAAGGGTAATAAGTAAATCTTTGTGAAACAAGAGCTATGAAAACAATGAGCTAGAGAAAATAATAGGAAAAGACAAAGCCTTATTAATCACTGGTAGATTGTGAAGTCATACTCCTGTTGTGTCTTAAGTGCTAGCCTTACTTTAACTAGAACCAGTTCTACCTTTATTTTATATATTAGGATTTCATAAAATCAATCTTTTAAAATATAAGGATTAGAATACAGAAGAATAGGGGCCACAGGATAGACATCCATGAATTAACCAGAGAATAATAAAGACAAATATAATCAAGAAGGCTATGTAATCAGCTTGCCAGGATTGGCAGTGTATGCTAAGTAGTTTGCTTTAATATAAATCCTTTTCCATTTCATGCATTATTTCACAAAGAAACACTAAGGGCCTGAGCTGGAATTCTGAGAGTGACACTAGAGCGAAGGGATACAATTGAGTAATACTTGGGATCTGAAATAAGCAAGTCTTAGTAAATACATGGATGTGTGGTGCCTGATAATGCTGTTAAAGAATGTAGGAAAGGGACGGCAAACAGGTTTTAATTCACATGCTTTGTCTGTCAGGGCCTGACAGAAAATAAAACAGTATACTCAAATTGGGTAATCTGTGGAAAACTCTACCTACAAAGATCTGGGAAAGATTCAGGGGAACTGACAAGGGATAGTGTATGATCTCAGGGCTAGCAATAGGAGACCTATTATCACTCCTAAGTCAGAAATGACCAGTTTCTGGGATTGAAGAGGTTGTTGATAGGAGTTGTGTCTTTCAGTAAAGAAATGCAGCCAACCCGTGGCAACCCCTGTAAGAATAAATATCCCCAAATCACTTTTGTCCCACTTTCTAATCTTCTGTGATTGAGCAAACCCAATCCGAAGACAGAGGACAAGAAACCTCTTGAAGTAGTCTTGCACAAAGAACAGGGTAGGGAATAAGCACATACCAATCCCTATTTGACTGATAGTTGTTGCCTGAAATGCCATGTAGAAAAGGATTCTGTGATATCATCCAACCTCATTAGGACACATAAGCATGAAAGGCATATGCCCATTATGAGAATGGGATGAGGCAGTGTTAGCATGTGTGCTCATGAGTCCTAATAAGAATGGGATGGAGGGATGGCAGCATGTGTGTCATGTGGTTTCCAACCCTGGACTATGAAGACTTTCACACTTCTAGTTTGCCTGAACGGTAAATGGCTATACCAACGGTGAATTTAAAAAAAAATACAAGAGAACAAATTTGGGAGTGGGGATGATAAATTAAGTTTAAGGTATGTTGACTTTGAAATGTATCAACTCTGAGGTGTCAAAGATCATCTGTAGATACATGAATCTGACATTCTAAGGGGAAGTCTAGATTAGAAATAGGAGTTTTGGAATCAGCAGTTAATATGTGATGGCTGAAACCATAAAAGTGAAGAGAACACAGAGTAGATAAAGTAATAGTTATGTATGAAATCAGGGGAATATCAACATTTTAAGTAAGGGGCATAGAAAAAGCCCACAAAAAGAAAAAGAGCAAGGAAAGTCAAAAGGTTATAAGCAACACCAAGGAAGAGTAGACTCCCAGAAACCAAGAAAGCAGAATATTTATAGAAGAAAGTTGCCATGAATGTCAAATGTTGAAGAAAAGGCAGTGAAATATAGACTGAAAAATTTCCACTAGATATGACGATTAGAAGATAACTGGTGCCCATGGTTTAGAGTAGTTCCAGGAATATAATAAGAAAGGAAGCCCAATTTCAAAGGGATGAGAAGTTAATGAGAGATAAGAATACGAATATAGCGAATAATAACCTTTTGAGTACAATGGGTGAGGTGAAAGGGAGAATGAGTTGATGATAGCTAGATTAAAACAGGATTAAAAGAGGATTTTTTTAGATTAAAAAAGCAAATAAAATTAAAGTATGAGGAGAAAGAACTGGGGTAAAACTGAATATATTAGAATGAGAGGACTATTAGAGATGCCTGGAGCCAGTCCTACCAATGCATCCCTGAGGGAAAATGTACTGCTCATAGTCCCTACCCATCATAGCACAGGTAATATGGTATAGTTTCTCACCTGTCAGTACAGGTGAGTGACTGGTGGTAGGTACATTAGTTAGTGATCTATTGTAAAAAGATGAGCTGAGCTCACTGGAGTCTCTTTGATAGGAGTATGAACTAAGAAATATGTAAATAATTAGCTGATTAGCAGTATAAAGTCAGATGTATGGGTGGTGTTATAAAAAGAAAGGATACTGTACTCAACAGCAACAACAACAACAAAAAAACTCACCCCAAAAAATCTAATTTAAAAATGGTCAGAGGACCTCAATAGACATTTTTCCTAAGAAGATCTATAGATAGCTAATAGACACATGAAAAGATGCTCAACATACTAATCATCAGGGAAATGCAAATCAAAACCACAATGAGATACCACCTGTTAGAATGGCTAAAATCAAAATGACAAGAAATAACAAATGATGGTGAGGATGTGAAGAAAAAATAACCTTTTGTACACTGTTGATGGGGATGTAAATTGATACAGCCAATGTGTCAAATGGCATGGAGTTTTCTCAAAACATTAAAAATAGAAATACCATCTGATCGGGGCACCTAGGTGGCTCAGTGGATTGAGCCTCTGCCTTTGGCTTGGGTAGTGATCTCAGGGTCCTGGGATCGAGCCCCACATCAGGCTCTCTGCTTGGCGGGGAGCCTGCTTCCCCCTCTCTCTCTGCCTGCCCCTCTGTCTACCTGTGATCTCTCTCTCTGTCAAATAAATAAATAAAATCTAAAAAAAAAAAAGAAATACCATATGATCAAAAAATTTCACTACTGGGTATTTATCCAAAGAAAATGAAAACACTAATTTGAAAAGTTATATGCACCCCTATGTTTACTGCAGCATTATTTACAATAGCCAAGATATGAAAGCAACCTAAGCGTCTATCAGTAGATGAACAGAAAAGGAAAATGTGATGCATACACATGCACACACACAGAGTAATATCACACAGCCATAAAAAGGGTAAGATTGTGCCATTTGAGATATGGATGGACCTAAAGGGTATTAAGCTAAGTAAAACAAGTCAGACAGAGAAAGACAAATACCACCTGATTCCATTCATAAGTGGAATCTAAAAAAAAAAAATAGTCTAACAAAAAGCAGAATTAGACCTATAAATACAGAGAAAAAAACCTGATGGTTGCCAGAGGGAAGGCAGTTGGGTAAAAATGGGTGAAGGGGAGAGGGAGATACAGCCCTTCAGATGTGGAAGAATAAATAAGTCACAAGGATAAAAGGCACAGCATAGAATCATTGTCAATGATATTGTAATAGCAATGTAAGAGACAAGATGATAGCTACTCTTGTGGAGAGTATAGCCTAATATATAAATGCATCAAATCACAAAGCTGTACACCTGAAGTTAAAGTAATGTGTGTCAACTATACTAAAAAACAAACAAACAAACAAAAAAACCCAAACCCCCCAAAACAAAGGATAGTGTAGCAGTAATGAGCCATCTTAAAGCTAAAGTTAGAAAAAATAAAAGCCATGAATGGGTAAAGGAAGCATCTATAAGGTCTAACTATAAGAGAAACAGAAGAGGACAGAGATGTGTGGAGAGAGGCAGAGAGAGGCAGAGTCTCCCTGAGAGGTCATGACTCTCTAAAGGAGATTCAGAGAAAAAGAGAACTTCCATGATATTTTTCAAGTTATAGTTTGTTAGTGTCCTTATATTAACTCCTCTTTTCTCTTACCATGAATGGGTTTCTGTTCCTTACATCCTAAACTCCAACCCTAAGACAAGGACTAAAGAAAGTCATGGAGGAGTCAAAATGCAAAAGGTTGTCTTGAACAAGAAGGGAAAATTCAATCCTTAGTGATCTTAAGAAAGAAAGTAAGAATGGGTGTTAAGGCAGGAGTCAGAAGGAAGTCCATAGCTCAAATACATTTCTCAAAAAATGAAAAATATTAAAATTAAATGAGTTGGAAAAGAACCACAAAGACTCATATTTAGGTCTTTAATCCATTTTGGAGTTATTTTTCTATATAATGTAAGAAAGTGGCCCAGTTTCATTCTTTTGCATGTAGCTAGCCAGTTTTCCCAACATCATTTGTTGAAGAGACTGTATTTTTCCCATTGGATAATCTTACTTGCTTTGTTGAAGATTAACTGACCATATAATTGTAGGTTTGTTTCTGGGTTTTCTATTTGTTCTATTGATCTATGTGACTATTTTTGTGCCAGTACCATATGTTTTCATTACTACAATGAAGGAAATAATCAACAAAATTAAAAGGCAACCTATGGAATGGGATATTTGCAAATGACGTATTAGATAAAGGGTTAGTATTTGAAATCTATAAAGAACTTCTACAACTCAACATCCAAAAACCAAATAATCCAATTGAAACATGGGCTGAAGATAGGAACAGACATTTCTCCAAAGAAAAAATACAGATGGCCAACAGACACCTGAAAAGAAGCTCAACAGCATTCATCATCAGGTAAATGCAAATCCAAACCACAAGAAGATATTGCCTCACACCTGTTGAATGGCTAAAATCAAACACACAAGATACAGCAAGTGTTGGTGAATATGTGGAGACAAAGGAACCCTCTTGTGCTGTTGGTGGGAATGCAAACTGATGCAGCCACTGTAGAAAACAGCATGGAGGTTCCTCAAAAAGTTAAAAATACAACTATCGAACAGTCTAGTAGTCACACTACTAGGTATCTACCCCCAAAATACAAAAACACAAATTCAAAGGATACATGCACCCCTATGTTTATTGTAAAATAGCCAAATTATGGAGGCAACCAAATGTCCATTGATAGATGAATGGATAAAGAAGCTGTGTTATATAGATATATATCAAATGAAACATTATTCAGCTGTAAAAAAGAATGAAATCTTACCATTTGCAATGATATGGATGGAGCTAGAAAGCATAATGCTAAGTATAATAGGGTAGTCAAAGAAACACAATTATCATGATTTCCCTCATCTGTAGAATTTAAGAAACAAAACAAATGAGCAAAAAACAAAAAACAAACAAACAAACAACAGAGAGAGGGAAGCAAAGCAAGAAATGGACTCCTACCTATGGAGAACAAACTGGTGGTTGCCAGAGGGGAGGTGGGTGGAGGATGGGTAAAAGAGGTGATGGATATTAAGGAGTGTACTTGTGAAGAGCACTGAATAATGTATACAATTGCGGAATCTCTTTATTATAAGCCTGACACTAATATAACACTGTATGTTAACTATACTGAAATTAATAAAATAAAATAAGACATATTTGAGAATAGAGATGAAATGAATAAATTCCCAGGAAAATGTGAAACATCTCAATTATTACAAAAAGAAATAAAGATCTCAAATAAGTAATAAAGAAATTGAAGGGGCATGTGGATGGCTCAGTTGGTTAAGCATCTGCCTTCAGCTCAGTGTCCTGGGATTGAGCCCTGCAGCCTGCTTCTCCCTCTCCTGCTCCCCCTGCTTATGCTCTCTTTCTCTCCCATCAAATAAATATTTTCATCAAATAAATTCAATCAATCAAATCAAATCAAATCAAATATTCCCATCAAATAAATTTTTCCCATTATGGCTTCACCATCTATTTCCCGCTAATCTGTGAAGATCACATAAGGCTAGAGATGTCTTTGGAAAAAGAGATGTCAATCACAAACCATTTTGCTTTTCTGTTTTGTTATTTTAATTAGTAGGGGAACCAGAAAAGTCTGGTTAATGTAGTTTGCTTTCCTTAATTCTGACTTTTTTTTTTTAAAGATTTTATTTATTTATTTAACAGAGATCACAAGCAGGCAGAAAGGCAGAGAGAGAGGAGGAAGCAGGCTCCTGCTGAGCAGAGAGCCCAATGCGGGGCTCAATCCCAGGACCCTGGGACCATGACCTGAGCCGAAGGCAGAGTCTTTAACCCATTGAGCCACCCAGGCGCCCCAATTCTGACTTTTGACTTGAAGTGATTTATTTCTTTACATTAGTATTGGAGGGGTTAAAGAGGAGATTCTGAAGCCTACTGAAAACAGATTAGGTGAACATAAATTTAAAAATTAGATAGGAATATTTCCCACAGGATTGTCAAACTTCTCAGTTCCCTAAAACATGCAGTAGCTTCTTTTCCCCTTTGTCCATAAACTCTCACAAGAGTGAGAGCTGAATAGTTTGTTAGAAGGCTTTATCTTTATGCTGTTTGGTCTCCATTTAACTGAAAGGATATCAAAAGGTCTGCGGCTCATACTGTTTCTGGAACTAACGACATTCCAGTAATGCAAAACTAAAAGAAATATACCATAACTCCTAGTAGAGAATTACAGGATATATAAGAGGTTGAAAGCCCTTTAACTTTTTTTTTAAACATTTGTTTATTTGTTTTTAGGGGGAGAGAGAGAGAGGAGAGAGAGAGAGAGAGAGAAAGAGAGCCTAAGCAGGGAGAGGGCCTGAGGGAGAGAGAGAGAATTTCCAGCAGACTCTCCACTGAGCACAGAGCCCAACAGGAGGCTTGATCCCACGACTCTGATACCAACACCTGAGCCCAAACCAAGAATTAGATGCTCAACCAACTAAGCTGCCCAGGCGCCCTAGCAGTAAATTTTTTTTTTTAAACTTAGTTTTAAACTGCTTCAAATTTGCAATTACATTGAATGAAGAAACGAAAGTAAATCTTTCATTGTAAACATTATTCCATAAGTGAATACTAGACTAAAATATTTCTTTAAATACATCAAGAGATAATAATTCCTAAACTCATTATAACAAGAAAGCGTGGGACAGATATTACAAATATTGTCTATATTCCAGTCCTGACACAGACAAACATAAGGATGAAGAGAAGTTCCTCAGGTAAACTATAGGACAGACCATTTAGCACCAAGTCAGAGCTCAGGCTAGTTATTTTGGCTTTAAGCTGTTGTTTGATTTTTTTATTTAGAGCCACAATATAGATATAATACTTATTAAGGAGTAATTTGGAAAGATGCTCAATATTATTAATCTTCAGGGAAATCAAATTAAAAACACAATGAGATATCACCTCATACTTGTTCACATAGCTAGCTAAGAGACAAGATATAATAAGTGTTGACCATGATGTGGAGAAAAGAGAACCCTCATGCCCTGTTGGTGGGAATGTAAATTGTGGTGGCCATTATGGAAAACAGTATGGATGTCAATCAAAAATTAAAAATAGAACTACATATGATCCAGCATTTCCACTTCTCAGTATGTGTCCAAAGAAAACAAAGATAAAGCATTAATTTGAAAGATACATGTACCCCCATGTTCAGTACAATAATATTTACAATAGCCAAGATATGGAAATTGCCTGAGTCCATTGATGAATGAATGCATAAAGTAAGTGTGGGTATGTGTGTGTACTGTACACGCACGCACACACACACACACACACACACACATACATTACTACTTATTCAGGAATAAAAGAGAAAAAAATCTTGCCATTTGCCACAACAGGGATGGACCTAGGAGGCATTATGGTAAGTGAAATCAGTCAGACAAAGAAAGACAAATGCTTATGATTTTGCTTGTAAGTGGAATTAGAACAAAACAAAAATCAAGCTTATATATACAGAGAACAGATTGATGGTTGCCAGTAGAGGCATTGAGAAGAAGGCAAAATAGGTGAAGAGGTACATATAAAAGAACAAATAAGTCATGGAGATACCATGTACAGCATAATTGCATATTTAAAAGTTGCTAAGAGAGACCTTAAAAGGCTTCACCACAAGGAAAAAAAAATTGTGACTATGTATGGTGATGAATGTTCACTAGAATTATTGTAGTGATCATTTCACAATATATACAAATATCAGTCATTAAGGTAATAGCTGAAATTAATATAACATTATACGTGAATTATACCTCAATAAACAAAAAGTAGTAATTTGGAGGATGAGACACAACTGAAAAGGCAGGGAACAAAGCTCTTTTAGTACTCAGGCTATGGTGAACATCATTAGTTCCTGAACTATAGAGTGCTTACGAATTACCACTGTCATTTGTTAAAATGCACATGCCCAGGCCAGACTGATGGTATCCTGACTGAGAAGCTATAGCACAGCATTTAGGATCTCTATTTTTAACAACACCACCAGGTAATTTTGATAGAATAGAAATTCTAGCTACAGTATAGTGAAAAAACACTAGTCTATAATATAAAAAAAGGAATAAAATATCTGGCAATTCTCTAGTTGATTTTGTTAATAAAAAACAATCAAACTCTGTAACAAAGACTTGGAATTTGGATTTATGCTGTATTACTGTGTATTGTCTACACTGCTCTTATTACAGAAATAGCTATAGCAATAAAGAAATGCAATATCATGTCTTCCAGAAAGCCCATTCTAATATGAACTTTGTCTACATTATTAGAAAAATAGACCTTTTCAATAAATAGCACCATTTTTATATTCAGAAAAAATGAAGTAATTTCTACTTTGTGAGAAAAAAAAGCAAAACAAATTTATATAATGTAGTATGGCAGACTGAAGGAGGCTACAGAAAGAAGTATTAAATGTTCCATTTGTTTTTTAATAATTCAAGTCTGAGAGAACAGAAGAAAATACATATAAAGGTCAACAGAAATATTATTGTATAGAATAAATGTTGCAGATTTATATTCCTTGAGAAACAAATGCAAAACCTAAGACAAATGAGTATTAACTGTGTTCAGAACAATGATTTGTAAATATTTGCTTTTATCTGACAACTTTATCAATATGTCTATTAGCTTTCAGGCTATTAAGCTTTGACAAGATACAGACTAATTGAAGAAATATGACTATTGGAAAAATATCTGGAAGCTTCCATTAATTCTTTCTTACATGCTTACTAAAATCAGGCAGATGAACACATTAGATGGGAATGCTGCCTGCTGATAAGAAACTCGTTCTTTGTTTTAGGTGACGCCCAAAGTACATTACTTATGAAATATATGATGTCAAAAGAAAAGCATTCTAGAATCAAAATCACTTTCAGGCTGGAAAAAGAGATTTAAATAGTATAAATTATATTAAATCATCTGGGTATTTGCTAAAATTCAATGCATAGAAATAAGTCATTGAGTCATTCAGTCTGAGCAAAGCAAGATTATGTCAAAAATATAGCTGGGCTGAAAATTAAACCTGAACATTTTTGTTTGTTAGTGTGCTAAAATATAAATACATGTGATACAACTATTTTTAGATGCGATTTTTTTTTTGCCTAGTAAGTACTATTCTTTAATATTCTCTGAAACTTATTCTAAAAATTAATCAACATTTCTCTAAGGCCTTTATGGAAGATAAAAAACAACTTGAAATATACCTTGAGACTATCTAAGATTAAATAAAATATTCAGAACCTCAAAACATTTTCTTCTCTGGTCTCTTCCATTATAAGGTTTATGAAAGAGTCCTGGGAGTTTCAAATTACTGATTTGAAATGTAGACTTTACAGACTTATGCAGAGTGATTTATGAATATGCCTGTTAAGGGATATAACCATTCCTATCCTAATCAGGCTCTTTTATTTGCTTTTCTTAGAGAAACACTAAAAGGAATTCCCAAAGAGGTTAGTATGAAGAACTTCTGAAAACCAAAAAGGATGAGTGTGGGGTGCATGTTCTATTTAAATTAAAAATTACTGCTATGGACGGAGTTGAGTGCCCCTAAAATTCTGTCAAAGTCCTTAACCACTCTCCTCCCACCCTCTCCCAGTATGACAGTATTGGAGATATGGCCTTTTAGGACGCAGTTAAGTTTAAATGAAGTCATAAGGGTGGGGTCCTCGTCCAACTGACTAGTGTCCTTGTGAGAGTAGAAAGAGACATTAGGAGTAGGACAGCACAGAAAAGGCCATGTGAGGACATAGCAAGAAGACAGCTATCTGAGGTAAGCCAGAGAGAGAGACTCCAGGATGAAGCAGACCTGTCAACACCTAGTCTTGGACTTTAGCCTCCAGAACTATGAGAAAATAAATATCTATTGTTTAAGTCATGCAGTCTGTGGCAGTTTGTACAGCAGCCTTATAAAACTAATATGTATGTAATGTATTTGTCATATATGCGAGTTATAAAGCATAATAATAAATGCCCACAAACACATACCTAACCTCTAATTTCAAACTCACTGCCCCAGAAAACATAAGCACTTTAAATTTTGTATTCATTATTCCTTTGCTTTTGAAAAAAAAAGTTTTATCACATATTTAGCAATCTCAAAACAACATATTTTGTTCTGTTGGTCAAATTGTCTATCCCTCTGCCAATACCACACTTTCTTCTATTCTCTACGACAAAACTTGTTATCTGACAGAACAAATTCATTTACCTTATTCTTTAGAAGTCTGTTGGCTATTTTATTTTTTTTATTTTTATTTTTAAAAGATTTTATTTATTTATTTGACAGAGATCACAAGTAGGCAGAGAGGCAGGCAGAGAGAGGGAGGGAGAAGCAGGCTCCCTGCTGAGCAGAGAGCCCGATGCGGGGCTCGATCCCAGGACCCTGGGATCATGACCTGAGCCGAAGGCAGAGGCTTTAACCCACTGAGCCACCCAGGCGCCCCTCTGTTGGCTATTTTAGGCTCTTTGTTTTCTCATGTAAAATTTAGACCTAAGTAGACTTCCTCAAAATCCCTATTAGGATTTTTCACTGGAATCAAATTGATCTATAAACCAATTTGGAAAAAACTGAAATCTTGTCTATATTTAATAAAACATATTAGTGCAACTCTCCATTTAGACTTAATGTTCCTCAATAAAGTTTCTAGTTATTTCATAAAGATCTTACACACTTTTATTTCTTTGTATTTTATGTCTTTGTGGATGCAGTAAATAGTATCTTTTCTAACTTTTTAAATGCTAGAAATGCAATTTATTATTGTATATTGATTTTATAGTCAGTTTCCTGGCTAAACTCTTATTATATTTCTATAACGAGTTTACCTGTAAATTATGTTGAGTTTTCTATTTAGATAGGATGTAATCTACAAATGAATATAGTTTAATTTCTTCCTTCCCAAATGGTTATACTTGATATTTCTTTCCTGTTCTTGTGAGGACTCTGACCTCTACTACAATGTCAAATTGTCTTGTTCCAACTTTAAAGAAAATACCTCTAAAAAATAAAATAAAGAAAGTGTCTCTAATATTTTATTAATAAAAATGAAATTTGCTGCATATTCTTGATAGACACCTTTTATCAAGTTAGGGAATCTTCCCTTCCTTTCCAGTTTTGCTAAGAGGTTTTTTTTCCTCCATGAATGAGTTAACTAAAATTAAAAAAAAAAAAAATCTATCGATGCAACTAGGTATTTGTCAAAAGGATACAAAAAAGCTGAATTGAAGGGATACATGGATCCTGATGTTTATAGCAGTACTATCAACAATAGCCAAATTATGGAAAGAGCCCAAATATCCATTGACTGATGAATGGATAAGGAAGATGTATTGCCTGTGTGCCTGTGTGTGTGTATGTGCTTGCACCCACACACATACACACAATGTAATATTACTGTCATCGAAAAGAATGAAATCTTGCCATTGGCAACAACATGGTGAACTAAAGTGTATTATGCTAAATGAAATAAGTCATTTACTAATTAAGACAAATATGATTGTATTGATTTCACTCACATGTGGAATTTAAGAAACAAAACAGATGAACATAGGGGAAGGGAAGGAAAAATAAAATAAGATTAAAAACAGAGAGGGAGATAAACCATGAAAGACTCTTAGCAATAGAGAACAAACTGAGGGTTGACGAGGGGGACACGGTGGGGGTGGGCTAAACGGGTGATGGGTATTAAGGAGGGCACTTGTGGTAAGCACAGGGTGTTATATGTAAGTGATGAATCACTAAATTCTACTCCTGAAAACAATACTATAGTATATGTTAACTAACTTCAATTTAAATTAAAACAAAATCTATCGAGATGACTATGCTTTTCTCCTTTAATTTGCTATGCTAAATGACATGCATACATCCCACCCCTTTGCCATTAATGTTAAACCATACTTGCATTCTTTTGATGTCCTTCTTGATCATGATATATTTTCCTTTTTTTTGAACATTGCTATATTCTGTTTGCTAAAGTTTTGTGTAGGATTTGATATTAACATTCATAAATAAGAGTGAATTGTACTTTTCCTTTCTCTTGTTTTTGTTTGGTTTTAATATTAAGGTTTTGATAAAGACGCATACAGCTGAGTTTGGGAATAATTCTTCCTTTTTCTCTTTTCCATTAAAATGCGTAAATTTGAAATATCAGAGGATATTTGAAAGGCAAAAGGTCAGTTGTAACCATGTGAGATGTGTGTGTGTGTGTGTGTGTGCGCGCTTTAATGAGAAGGCTTTGACAAAATATTTAATTCTTTAATGGTTATAGGAGTACGCTGGCGTTCAATCTTTTCTTGAGTCGTTTCTGGTAAGGTGTAATTCTTAGGAGTTTGTGCATTTCACCCAAGTTTTCACAATTTATTGGTATATAGTGTCCAGTGAATCCTCTTATCTTTTAAATATCTACTTGGTTTGTAAGTAGAGTATTTTTACTCATAATATTGTTTACTTCTGATTTTTCTCCTTAATTTTTAACTGATTAAACTTCCAGAGGTTTATCTATTTTATAGATCTTTTTAAAAAAAGCAATTTCAGGCTTTGTTGACCCCACCTGCTAAATGTATATTTTTCATTTCATTAATTTCTGCTCTTTGTTATCTCATTCTTAATTTTTTTTAAAGGTGCTGTTCATTTTCTAACTCATTAAATTGGAAGCCTATGTCATGAAATGTCAGCCTCCCTCCATTTTTAATTTAAGCATTTAAGGTTATATATCCTATAAATTTAATATGTTTAGTTTTTGTCTAGCTAAAAGTACATTCTTTTTGGTTCATAAGTTACTCTTTTTAAAACAAATTTCCAAGTTTATAATCATTTAAAAATTTATCTTTTTGCTATTGACTTTTATGTCAGAAGATGTGGTCTGTAAGAGAATTCTTTGAAATTTATTGACCTTTTGTGCTAAAAATATAGTCAATTTTTGTAAATGGTTAATCACTTAAGAATGCATATTCTCTAATTGTTGGGTACATAGTTCTTTGTAGACAAATGTACTTTAAAATTTATTAAGATATTGATAAATTTATTCCTTTAATTTTATTGAATTTTTATATATTTTGAGGCTAAGTTATCATGTGTATGCAGGCTTAATATTGTTATATTTTTCTAGTGAACTTTTTATTATGTAGTAAGGTCTCCTTATCTCTAGTCATGCTTGTTAAATTAAAATTGATAGCTTTTGTTCATTTGGTGTTTGCCCAGCATAACTTTTTATTATTCTTTTATTTTCAACCTTTTCATATCTTTATGTTTCTAGAGTGTCACTAACTATAATTTTCATTGGCAATTATATATTCCACTTTGGTAAGTTCAATTCTGCCAGATTATTTTTTTAAACATTTCAAATTTGTTCTTATATATTTTATAACAGCTAATTGCAATACCTTCAGTCCTTGGGCCAGGGGGTGCGGGGGTGGGGGGAAGTCTGCATCTGAAATTTGTCTTTTCTGCTCTCACTCATGGTGGCTTATTTCCATATGTGTTTTTTAGTTTAGCCAGATTTTAATTATGTGTTTTTTAGGTTAGCTAGATTTTAATTATGAACTCATTTTTGGTTGACAAAATTTGTAAACAAAACAAAATAAGAGGACAAAACCTCTCACTTTAAGCGAGAATTATTTCTTCCAGCTTCTCTGTCTTGCTATTAGCCTACAGTTTTCTTCTGGATTAAGTGTTGTTATTCTTATTTACTGTTAAGAAGACCCCACCTGTCATATGTTTATTGCTTATATTTTAGTGTCAGTTCAAGTTTTTTTCATCCTTGCTTAAGATTTTATTTCTACCTGTGGAACTGAGCAATGAGGTAACATTAAGTTTTATACAGGACTTGATTATTTTTGTATTAAGGCAGCTCTTCAGAGTAATCTGTTACTTCAGAGTAATCTGTTACTTCAGAGTAATCTGAAGTAACTTCAGAGTAATCTGAAGTAACTTCAGAGTTACTGTAATCAGAGTAATCTGAAGTAATTACTTCAGAGTAATCTGCTAAAAATAGATGTCTTCAATGGGATTGGGAGGGAGACAAACCATAAGTGACTCTTAATCTCACAAAACAAACTGAGGGTTGCTGGGGGGAGGGGGGTTGGGAAAGGGGGATGGGTTAATGGACATTGGGGAGGGTATGTGCTATGGTTAGTGCTGTGAAGTGTGTAAACCTGGAGATTCACAGACATGTACCCCTGGGGAAAAAATACTTTATATGTTTATAAAAAATAAAAAAATTAAAAAAAAAAGATGTCTTCATACTGATTTTCTACTTATTCCACTTCTGTGGTATTTGAGTATTTTCAAATTGGTGTTATTTTTATAATAAAAGCTCTAGTTCCAAAAAACTTTAATATAGCAATGCAGTCTTTAGCAAAAATGTATTACATTATTTTTCCTATTAAATATTTCCTTTAATTTTAATAATAACAATAAGGTATTAATATCATTTTCTTATGTTTACTATTTTATATGTTATACCTCAATTCCTCTAAGCCCTTTACATTTGGTACAATAATATGTAAAACTTAAATCTTACAAATATTAAACATAGGATGATGTAAGCCACAAAAAAATTTACCTTCCAAAGAGGAAAATAGATAGCCAAAAATTATATGATTGTAATTACCTAATCACAAATTTGCAAAAAAGATTTTTCCTATATATATATAAATGAATTTCCTATATATGAAAATTTTCTATATATGAAAACTATTTCCTATATACGAAAAAATATATGTTATTAAAATACCAAATCTAAGTGAATTTTAATTAGATTAATGGACACTATGGAGATGCATTACAATAAAGCTAGCCAAAATTAATAAATAAAAATGTATTGATTAGAACTAGTGAGTTATTTCAAGATAATATAGGATAAACATTTCTCTCTTTTTTAATAATAGAAAAAGCTTAAGTATTTCTGGTAAGGAAGAAAGTTCTAACACAGCTGAAGAGCTATTTATGATATAGTATAAAAACTTAAACGATGCTGATAAAAATTTGAATTATTTATTCTACTTAAAAGCAATATGAAAAGAAATTTAATCATGCCCTCATACTTGCAAAGCTATAACTTACTAAGCTGTAAGATAAATGCTTAATGTAAGGAAATTAGATGTTACTCTTCAATTTTGGAAAGGTATGCTCCTTAACTCTTTAAAAGAAGTTAGCAATTTTGGAGGTTAATTTGAAAAAGCAGCAATATGATTCAGGTCAACTTTGAAATTTATCAAGAAACCAAAGGTCATTAAACTGATTTTTTACTATTTTATCTTTGCTTAGAATAATTAAGGATTAATATATAAACCATCTCACTCATAAACTATCATTTTTTAAGGAATGAAATATATATATTAATGAATACTGCAGAATGCATTAAAAGAAAAAGACAATTTATATGGCTTATCTGTAATTCTTTGGAATGCTCTGATTTTCAAAAGGAAATGCAGGAAGGCTTTTAAAAGAGGGTTTTCAGGCTCAATCACAAATCCTGACTACATAATTGATAATTTCTATATTGTGGGAACATCTTTTCACATAAATTTAATGTAATAACAAACTGATACTTTAATTTCATTTATTCCCATGACAACCTCAAGAAATATGTACTCAATTCACCAAATTTCTGAAGCACAATGTTTAAATCCAAATTATAACCCAACTTTGCTTTTCCTCCCTTCTTTCCTTCCTATAGGTACCCACTATCAAGACTATCCTTGGAGAAGGGAGAGGATACAGAATATTTATACTGACAGAAGGTAAAGAAGACAAAGCAAAAGGGAAGTACTAGAGGAAGCAAGTGAATTACTAAAGGCCTCCACAGAACAGGTAGCTTTTCAACCTTCTTTTTAGATTTATATAAATTCATACATTTTGAGAAAAGAATTTAGAGGAAGTAGTACGAGACCTATAATTACAACATCAATGGTCAGACTCCAAGAAGCAAAGGAAAAGTAGACAAAGATGGCATCTATTTATTTGCATAAATTGTTCATAAGCAAAGACATACTTGCATCTTAGTAGCTTCCAACTGGCAATGATTTAGTATCCTAGGGAACATCTGTCAATATCTGAAGACAATTTGATTATCATTATGGGTGTTTGTGTGTATGTAAGTACACACACTTGCAAGCATGCTACTGGCATCTAGTGAGTAGAGGCCAGAGATGCTGCTAATCCTACAATGCAGAGGACAGCCCCCAACAACAGCCCGCAACAACAAAGAATTGTCCATTCTAAAACATCAGTGGTGCTGAGGGTGAGAAACCCTGCCTTACCCTTGCAGATGTGCTCCCCTTTCATTTTAAGCATGAATGATGGTTAAAAGAGCTAACCATCATTTAGCTAGCATCATTTAGGGGTGGTAGAAGTGACTCACTAAGAAAATAATTTAGGTGCTTACTGAAGGCAAAAATTGGGTAAATTTCCCAGAGAAAGACAAAGACCTGTACCTGACCCCTAGAAATTTTAAATGATGCAATGAAGATTTAAGATGAAAAGTAATCTAGTACACTGTTATCTGTGGACATTGGTTACCTATGATTTTGAGTGCTTTCCTTATACAGGTAGACTTTGTCTTATTGTGCTTTGTAGATACTGTGTTTTTTACAAATTGAAGGTCTGTGGCAACCCTACATTAAGCAAGTCTATTAGCACCATTTTTCCAACAGCATTGGTTGTTGTGTGTGTTCTGACTGTTCTAGTGAATAGCTGTTTTCCTGTCTCTCCCTCTCTTTGGGCCTTCCTATTCCCTGAGATACAATAATATTAAAATTAGGCCAATTAATAATCCTAAAATGGCCTCTAAGTGTTCAAATGAAAAAAAGGAGTCAGTTGATGTGGCAAGCTTCACTGTTGTCTTGTCTTAAGAAATTGCCACAGCCACCTCAACACTTCAGCAACCACCACCCTGATCAGGTAGTCATCAACATCAAGGCAAGACCTTCCACCTGCAAAAAGATTACAACTTGCTGAAAGCTCAGATGATGGATAGCATTTTTTAGACCTATAGTATTCTTAATTAAGGTATGTATATATTTTTTTGTACAGAATGCTACTGCACATCTAATAAATCATAGCATAGTATAGACGTAACTTTTGCATGCGTTGGGAAACAAAGAAATTTACTTGATTCAACTTACTGTACTATTTGTTTTATCGCAGTGGTCTGGAACTAAACCTGAAATATTTCTGAGGTATGCCTGTATTTTGTTAATTTTCTACAGTATGATTCCAGTTTTCTTTTCTTTTCTTTTCTTTTTTTTTTTTTTTTAAAGATTTTGCTTATTTATTTGAGAGGGAGAGAATGAGAGAGAGAGAGCACAAGAGAGGGAAGTCAGAGGGAGAAGCAGACTCTTGCCGAGCATGGACCCTGATGCGGGACTTGATCCTGGGACTCCAGGATCATGATCTGAGCCAAAGGCAGTCGTTTAACCAACTAGCCACTCAGGCGCCTGATTCCAGTTTCCTCAAGGCAGAAATCTGAAAACTAGCATTCTCAAACTGTGTTACAACTGGGCAAGTAAATACCTTGGGTTCCAGCAACTGAATTCTTAGAGTATGATTTGCAACTGTAGGCAAGCAACTTGAGGATGCAACTCCTCTTGAAGAACTTGATTTGTTGGTGGAGGTATTAGGTTCTTTGGGGGTGACAAGGGCATTCAGACTGATGCATCTTAAGTGCTTGGTGCCAGTGGAAACAGTGTTTTGCTACAAGAGCTCTGGAATATGCTTGTACAATGTTACTGACAGAGTAACTTCAGAGCTGCTCTCTGGTCCTGCTGGAGTCTATTAGCTACCTAATTAATAACTTTAAGCATGTCTTCTTTCTTGTTAAACTGGCCAGAGGATTATATTATTTGTAATAAAGAATCTTGACTGAACAAAAATGTATGACTTAAAAATATTTATTCCCCAAACTCCTTAGCTGCTAATAAAGTTACTAATGTATCAGCAGTAATCCCAAGACTTGCTATTGAACTCTGGTATTCTGGATCTGATGCTTACAGTATTCTCATTAATAACATGTATAACACTTTGGAGAGGATGCTAAAATAAGAGAAAAGTCCAAGACTGTGGCATTCAAGATCAATATGTAACATAATATTTATATAGAGCAAACATTTAAAAATGTTAGCTAAGAGGTTAACTTGAACTCAAGATAAATTCACTATATTGGAATAGTGATCAAGTATTTAAAATAGTATTGTTTTCTAGTACATCTGCATGAGAGATCATTTTCTCAGTATTCCAGCATCCTGAGAGAATGTACTCTTGTCTTCCATACCTCAACCTTAGGGCAAGAAAACAGAATGGTCACCTTCAGCCTCTTCTATTATAGGAAAACACTGAAATGAAAGGTCAGTAGGGGCTAACCCTTCATTTTCTTCCCATTAATATCACTTTAAATTTTAGGTTCCACTTAGAGAGTGTTCAATAGGCACTTGCTAACTAATTGTTATTTATGGAGGTTAAAAAAACCCAACAAGACACCTTAACAAGACTCATAAAAAGAAATATAGAACCTGGTATCATATTGGTTTGTATGGCTCTAAGGGTGTTTTACATTGTAAATGACAAGATGATTGAGGGTTATTAAATACCTACATACACATTCAGAATCATTCTATCTGATTTTGTAATAAAAAATACATGAGTACATGCAGGTTCATGTGTGTAAACAGATTCACATATGTAAAGATCTTATTTCTTTGCAACAAGTAAACAGGCCTGTGTGCTATGTACTAAGTTTTGTAACATTCTGGTGTGGCAAACTGTTATCTAGTAAGGTTCTCCAACCCAATTAAATATTTCAGTATATTATGTCAGTAAGGTAATGAGCTAAGCCTAGATTCAACATTTAAAAGGAATTTGTGCACTTAAAAAGGAGAGTGTGGAGGAAAGCCAGAAAGTCAATAGCAATATTATGAATAATTCTAATTAGTAAGCACTAAAAAAAAGAAAAAAAGGATTGAGTTACCTGATGACTACAGAAACCATTTTATTTGGTTCATGTTTTCATAGAGTACCTTCCAATAAATGTAACTGGTTTCAGAGTCTCTCAAAAGAAGTGACTTGCATTTAGATGGAAGCTTGTCCATCTATGTTCAGCCAATATCAATATTTATATAATATCAATATTATTTGTTTGAGATTTTCAAATCTTAAAGATTCTAACACACTTTGATCCAGAAAGTCTTATGATTTATCAGTTATTAGAAAGATAATGGATGTACTGTATAACAAATGAAAGCAAAAATGGCATTTGTATTGCCTCTCCTTTAATAACAAATACAGAAAGACATTTTTATATTTTTCCCCATATCAGATATAAGTCAACAAGAATCATTACTACATTAGGTCATTATCTCATTATTCAACATGTATTTTCCACTGTAATAAAATACTATCACTGAACAAGAGCTATTATAACTTGAATTGACTGAAATCTACCAAAGTAATGAGTAGAAATAAATAAGTAAACAAAAAATATTATCAAAGATACTATCTCGGGTGCCTGGGTGGCTCAGTTGGTTGAGTGCCTGCTGTCTGCTCAGGTCATGATGCTTAAGTCCCAGGATTGAGTCCTGCATCGGGCTCCCTGCTCAGCAGGGGGTCTGCCTCTCCCTCCGACCTTCCCCCTCTGATGCTCGTTCTCTCTCATTCTCTCTCTCAAATAAATAAATAAAATCTTTAAGAAAGGGTACTATCTCTTGAGAGATTTAGTTGAAAAATTGTTTCTACACAGACTAGATTGAGTATATGTCCTTTCCTTATGCTTCTACACACTTTTTAAAAAACACTTCTTTTTCCATGAAGATGTTAGTTGAAAAAAAAAAAAGATACTATCTTTCTGCTCCCTGAAAAATTTATATATATATTTCAGAAAGTATTTATTTATTCACTATTATTATTTACTTTTAAGGTAATCATCCAACGTGGGGCTTGAACTCATGACCCCCAAATCAAGTATTGCAGACTAAGCAAGCTAGGCGCCCCTGTTCCCTCAAAAATTTGAATAGTTAATCCTATTCAAAAATTAGGTCTGCTTGCTTTCTTGTGATATCATAGAACTAATTTTCAGTGTTTACTAAAGTCTATTTTTTACCAAAGTTAAAATTTAATTTTGTATCCATATCAACCCATAATTCTTTTAAAAATTAGGTAAGGATTATATACAGCTAACCCTTGTGTTTATTCCAGTATGCAATGACAGAAGGTCTTCATTACTCTAGAGAGCTAATTAGAACAACTGCTCAAAGGCTAAACTGCTGTTCCTCAGTTCCCCTGTTAGCAGAGCTGCTGGAAATCAGAGGCAGAATTGTAGGAAACAATGGCTGCCCTACCTCTCAAATTCAAGTACAGGTGACTTTCCACTAAGTCTTACTTGTGTGATATTTAACCATCAAACTCCTCAAAATTCTGGAGCCCTCTATATTTTCTTTCATTACCTACTTCACTTGAGTTTCTGTTCTCTTTGCTAATCTTTACTACCTTCTTACCTTTCATCTTAATTTCTGTGTTCCCATTTTTTCTTGTATTTAGAAATCTCTTTGTTCAAGGCTGCTTCTCTAAATTCATAACTACTGCTTTTCAGAAACACTGTAAAATAATGCTTTTCCTATTGGTGATGGCTCACAGTATAACAATGATTTACTACTGTCCTCCACACATAAGAATGAAGGTAGTAATCCAACTGTATTAGTAGGCTATGAGTTGGCATTGGCTTTTCAGTAGTAAAGGAGAGATTTTTCATTAATGAACCCATATTATTCTCCCTGGGTACCTCATAAAGCCAATGGTATGTATGAGTGGTATGGCCTGAATTGGTGTATACTAGTTAACCAGAAGGAGCTTAACAATCAGAAGAAATAGGCAAATACTTTCTTAGGAAAAAAAGGTCCACTATTATTACTTTAGATTTCTAACACAAATGATTTTATTTGTGTTATTAGATTAAAATCTAACACGGATTTTATTTGTTCTAACATTTAGAATATCACAGACATTCAACAAACCACCAGTGTTAATGAGCCTGTTTATCTTGAAATATACTGATTTGGATCACAAAATTTAGCTCATATGTTTCTAATCCCATCTTTGGTAATCAAAATCACTGACTCCCAAAACTATCCAGTATAGGTTAGGAACTCTTACTACATATCGTGATAGCACACTGTACTACTTTTATCACATTTATTATACTGCACTGTCATGGTTCGGTTTGCTTGTTGTAAGCACTTTGAGAATGGGGATATATCTTCGATGCCTGCAACTTTAATCTAACCCTAGCACTTAACATGAATGTACATGATTTATGCTGAATGAATTAATGAATGAATAAATACAAGCCAAACCAGCTTTTTTAACCGGGCGTTCAATCACTAGTGAATTTAATACATTCTTCTTCTTTTTTTTTAATAGGAGGGTCACTAGATGAATGAAAGTCTTAAGAGAGTCTTAAAACTGGTATTATGGGGAAAAATCATTGGAAAAAATCACTTTTATATTCCCAATTGAGCTTTTTCTTTGGATCCAAATCAGTTAGGAGATTAAAGAACCAAAAATGGCCTTCATAGGAAGTATAAGATGATAAAATCATCTAAAGTCACACAGACCTTACCTTGAGATTCTGTGTCTTTCTTTCCCACTCTAAATTATGAATTTCTTACTAAAAGATCAGATAGTTTAGAGAAGCTTTAGAAAAATTTTGAAAATCTTAAAGTTTTAGAATTAACCTAGTATTTATAGCCTAGCTTCCTAGAGCATTTTCCCCCTCCATCTGCTGGTTGTTGATATCATATAACCTTATATTCAGATTACAGAAACACAGCAAGAATGAGTTTCTTTTTTTTAATATATTGCAACAAAATTCTCACTTCAAATCTTGGTGTGAGACATTCACTAAAAAAATCTGAATGAAAAAAAAGTAGGTCAATATTGGAGCTGAATCCTTTCTTATGTAAATAAGAGCTCCAAGATTTAATTCTATAAAATAATTTTACATGATGCCACATGACCATTTTCTCAGATAAATTATACAGTCATTAAAAGGGCAAAAGTATTTTTGACATGTTTTATATAATACATTTTGAATGTAGGCTATAAAGTTCTTGGTGGAATTAAAAAAAAACAAAAATAAAAACCTAGTTTATTTGCTGAAATGCTTATATATTTACTTTTCCTTAGAAAGCTATTAAATTTTCTGTAAGGAAACAATCTTTCATCCTTTTAATATTTATAATGCTAAGAATAATAATATTCCTTCCTACACAGAAGCATCAAAACAATTTTAAAAGCCTGCTTCAGGGGCACCTGGCTGGCTCAGTGGGGAAAGCATGCATCTCTTGATCTTGTGGTTGTGAGTTTGGGCACATGTTGGGTGTAGAGATTACTTAAATAAATAAAAATCTAAAAATAAAAAACCCCACTTCAAACATACTCACATATTCACACATACAGAGTCCTTCTTAGTTTACCTCTCCAACTTACATTTTTGCTTTGGTTTAGACTCTTGTATTCCAAATTGAATCAGGTGATATCTGAATCTATAACAGTCTTTGCCTCTTGATTGTCTGTTAAATGGTAAATAACTTCAAAAAGTTAAAATAAAGCACAATTTAGTCCTCTGGATTTTTCTTTGACTTTCCCCCTCTCAATGTCAAACAACTAAAAAGTGGTATTTGACTTCTGAACAGAAAAAAATACTGATTTGTTTATAAAGACTATATATCTTATGAATACAAAGAAGGCAGAATTTGAGAAAGATAAGGGAAGTAAAATAATGTTTTATATGTATACATGTATAAATATATACAGAATATATGTGACTAACATACATACTGTAAATATATATACAGTGCCCAGTGGAAAAAAATGTACTCAAAATATTAAAAATTCAGGTTAATAATTATCCACCTTCAGAAATAAAATACACTATAGTAATTTATGACACAAAGCAGGTATCAAAAACTAGGCAGTTTCTTAATAAAAAAGTCCTTTTAAAAAACATGTTTCTCAATTTAATATATAATCTATCACTTTTATAGAGTGGTAACAATGATTTATTATAAACTGTAGAGGGCAAAAAAGGTTCCTGGACAAAGCTTTTGTTACACTTAAATTAGCCCGGTAAAGTGGGGCATGAATAGTAAATGTGTGGCAGGTGGGATGGAGGTTGGGAAGAGAATAGATGTAGGAGTTTTATGTGTGTCTTGAAATAGCTGTCTATTGTACAACCTCTTAGTGCATTCACTTAAAATATTAATGCTCTGAGTTCATATGGTACATTTAACATAAAGAATTTAACATGCTCACAAATATACTATAAATGACCTTTTCTGGAAGGAGGGGATTATTAATCATATTAATTTGGCTTCATAATTTTATCAATTTAGACAAAGAGCAAGGGATACATTTCTAAGGTTTGGCCTTTTCCCTTTCATATTTGGAACAACTGGACCCATTATACTGAAGTAGGCTTTAACTCAGTGGGCATCCTCAAACTCAAAGAAAGTATTACAACTTGTTTTTCAATATCAACCCAACTTAGAGAAATGTTACAAGAATAGGATGAGGAACTCTCCAGAAACTTCATCAGGATTCCTTGACTGTTTACAATTTGCCCCATTTGCTTTGTCATCAAAGTATCTGATTTCTTCTTTTGAGAGCAAATTGGAACAATGTGTCAATTTACCTCTTAAAAACATCAATAAGGATTTCCTTAGGACAAGCGATATTCTTTTACTTAACAACAACACAATTTTTGAAATCAAGAAATTTAATATATCCAATTCACAGTTCATAGTCAATTTTCAATAGCTGTCTTATAATGCCCTTTATAGCATTTTATACTTTTTTTTTTTAAACCTATGGGCCATGATCCAACCCATTATCACACATTACATGTAGCTGTTAAAATCTCTAGTTTCCTTAAAAACGGAATCTTTCGGGGCACCTGGGTGGCTCAGTGGGTTAAGCCGCTGCCTTCGGCTCAGGTCATGACCCCAGGGTCCTGGGATCGAGTCCCGCATCGGGCTCTCTGCTGAGCAGAGAGCCTGCTTCCCTCTCTCTCTCTCTGCCTGCCTGTCTACTGTGATCTCTCTCTGTCAAATAAATTAAAAAAAAAAAGAAAAAAAAAGGAATCTTTCTCTGCCTTTCTTTGTTTTTCCTGATCTTGACATTTTTCAAGAAAGCAGGCCAGTTATTTTGTTTAATGTTTCTCATTTTGAGTTTTTCTAATGTTTCTTCTTGATTAGCTTTGGGTTATACATCTTGGTGGGAATACTATAGAGGCAATTTTTTCCTTTTCAAGTGCATCATATCAGGAAGCACATAAAATATTAGTTCAATACAATACTGGTGGTTTGGATTAGTTAATGTGATGTCCACCAGTTTCCCCACTATCAAATTAACACACTTCCTTTATAATTAAAAAGTAGTTTGTGGGAAAATATTTTGAAATTATTTTATATAAAATTTTACGTGCCAAGTTTAGCATCTCTTGATGCTTTTCTAATTCCATTATCCCTTGTTATCAGCTGGCATAAGGAAGAACTGTCTCTTTCCTTACTTTCTTCCTTTCTTTCTCTCACTTTATTAATATGGGCTGATGGATTCCTATTTTATTAAAGGTGTTACAGTTCATTATTATCATTATTTATCTTGATGTTCAAATTGTCCCAGATTTGGCCAGTGAGAGTTTCTTCAAGCTGACTGACTCCTCCTCCAAATATTCATGCAAGTAATTTTCCTTAAAAAACTCCCACATTTCACTCTATCCCTAAGGAAATAAAATATTCTTCCATCAGTTTTTTTTTCATAGCAGAAAGTTACTATAATCTCAAATTCAAAAATGTCTTAGAAGAACATGCTGAGGATATGATACTGATGATTACTAAATTAAGTGATAGAAATAACCGTGTTCCTATTTTGGAAAAGCTCCTTCTTCTTTTGCTGTTATTTCCTTAGAGTTGTAATGTATGAAATTTTTTTTGAAGATTTTATTTATTTATTTGACAGACAGAGATCACAAGTAGGCAGAGAGGCAGGCAGAGAGAGAGAGAGAGAGAGAAGCAGAGCAGAGAGCTGGATGCGGGGGCTGGATCCCAGGACCCTGAGATCATGACCTGAGCCGAAGGCAGAGGCTTTAACCCACTAAGCCACCCAGGCGCCCCAATGTATGAAATTTTTTAAAGGAAAAAGTAACATTTGCATGATTTTAGAGTATTTCATCTAGAAACCATAAAGACTAACACTATGTAACAACTTCAAAAATCTTGACACTCTATCCTAAACACTCTAAAACACACATTATTTTTAATTAAATTTTTAAAAAGATTTTATTTATTTATTTGACAGACAGAGATCACAAGGAGGCAAGAGAGGCAGGCAGAGAGAGAGGAGGAAGCAGGCTTCCTGCTGAGGGAAGCAGGCTCCCTGCTGAGCAGAAAGACGGATGCGGATGCGGGGCTCCGATCCCATGACCCTGAGATCATGACCTGAGCTGAAGGCAGAGGCTTTAACCCACTGAGCCAATCAGGTGCCCCTATTTTTAATTAATTAAAAAGATCTAAATAAATGTGGAGTTGTTATAATGCTGGAAGCTAGGACATTTTTCAAACAACACTGGTGGTCCTTCACAAGCACACAGGTGGTTATAAATGTACATCTTCTTTTTCTTTCTTTCCTTTTTTTTTTTTTTAAAGATTTTATTTATTTATTTGACTAAGAGAGAGAGAGAGCAAGTGCCTATGGGGAACACCAGCAGGGGAAGGGACAGAGGGAAAAGGAGAAGCAGGCAGGGAGCTGAATGCGAGGGTTCAATCCCAGGTCCCTGGGATCATGACCTGAGCTGAAGGCAGATGCTTGATCAACTGAGCCACCCAAGCACCCTTCTTTTTCTTTTAAGGGTTAAGAATATAAACAGATTGTTTATTTATTTATTTTTTAAATTTTATTTTATTTTTTCAGTGTTCCAGGATTCACTGTTTAAACATCACACCAAATGCTCCATAATTTAAAATCATTGAATATAACATCTTGGAATTACAAGGAAGCCTGAAATATATTCAGTCCTCTATTTCCCAAACTCTGCTCTGTGGATCACTTAATACACATTGTATAGAGATGGAGTGACACAGAAACCTTTAACACTATATTCATTTTTTGGAAATTCACAATACACATTAATAGTGAGTATGAAAACTTGCTTAACTTTGTTTAATCCAGAATTTCCCAAATTTTGGCATGGAACTTCTTTTTAGAAGTTCACCCTTAATATCTAGCTGGGAAATAGTAATCTTCTCATTTTTCAGAAAAGAATGATCTTTTATAATGTCTCCTATATAGCAGATCTAGGACAGAAAATGCAAATCTCCTAGCCAATAGCAGGAGAAATAAATAAAATCTTTAAAATCTATTCAGCCAATAGGAGAAACATACTGTTTCTGGTATTAACATAAGACTGCTTCTAGATCTTTTTAGTTGGAATCCTTTACCAAGAATTAGTAAGAGCAGAATATACTTATTATAATTATAAAACATGCTTTGAAGCTCTTATTAACATCTAGTCCCTGCTGTTCAAAATACAGGATCAGTGGTTCTGTGTCATGGAGTCTAGCTTCTATGACTTAACATACCGTGATCTTTAAAAATAAGTAGCTATGGTACTTTCCTATTTGCCTGACTATGTAAATAATATGAGCCCTCTTATATCAAAGACTGGATCTCATGCAAGTGTGCAATAGCTACATTAGTAAATAGTATAGAAATTCATTCATTCACTCAAGCATATATTCTTTCAAAAAAATGGTTTTGCAACCATTTGGCTTATTGAAACATTAACTAAACAGGACAGTTAGTTCCCCAAACTGACATCCTGAAGAGAACAGCTCCAAACGATGGGATTTGATATGATGCAAAATAGTGCCAAAGTCACACAAGTTTGGGAAATGTTGGATTTAAAGAATTTTTTCCCTCCAGGACTACTCAGAAGATTTTATATGATAAAGGGCATTGTGAATTTTCGAGAGAGAAAAATCTGAAAAATGTGTCTGTGTTGTGTTGTGCATGATTTTAATTCCCCCCATTTACTTGATAACTGGTATTTTCTCCCTACCTTCATGATAAAGCTTTTAGAAGATTGTTGTATGAAATACTAGCTTGGGAAACACTGATTTGATTAAAAAGGAAAAAAAATTCATCCAGGAACTGGAGACAAATCAGAGCTAGGTTTACTGTTCAGTTACAGTAAGTTTCTAGTCTTCATAAGTCTCTCATGTGAACCCCCCCAAAAAGGTATTAATTAATATGCTCTGCCCACACTTTCTGTTCAGAGTCCTGTTCCTGGGCCACTCTCTTATATCTGCTTATTGTGTGTTTACTGCATCTCATTCTGCTCAGCTTCTGCCTCACTTAGTGGCAGCCCTTACTTATTCTTGTCTCTCCCTGTACTTTAGATCTGATTTGTACTGGGTTTCCAGATTATGGCCTTAGTCTCCTTAATATGGAATCTGGCCATCTGCCCTGGTACTTTGTAGTTCTCCCTGGCTATATTAAAAAAAAACAACAACTATGAAGTATTTTGGCAAGCAAATCTTTTTAACATCAAGATGACAAACAAAACTACATGGTTGATCCTTAGTGTATCTTTGCTTTAATTTTATTAGCTAAGAACTGTGATGCAATCTGTTATTTTTTCTACTTTATTATATTTTTGCAGTGAGAAAAGAGAAAACAAATGAGATTCTTACAGTATATATAGGACTCTACTTGGAAGTCAGTCACCTGTGCACATTCTTTAACTCATTCAGTGCTTTTCCTTTAAGGTTTTCTTTTTTACACAGAAGTATTAAAGGTTGAACTAGCTTTCTACATTGGGAGAATATGGCTTCCTGAATGTAAAAGCTGACTTTTGGAAGAGATGTTCTATACCAAATTGACAGATGATAAAATCAACTTCTCCTGATGAATATAATTTCATAAGGCAGACTCTAGATACTATTTTATTTTTTAAATAATTCAACAGAGCTCACCCAAAATTAGGAAATGAAAACTAATTGCACCATATTGGGGTTAGATTTCAAAATTAGCAGATTACTATACTAGGTAAATAATGGTGGGAATATACATAATGAGTCATATCTAACATTTCAAAATGAATAATGATTATTTGTGCATTTTTAACTGGAATATAAAGCATTTGTTTTATTATGTGAATCTCTTTAAACAATATTTTAATGCCAGCTTAAAAATGATTGTGCAGACGTTCAGATACCTTTTAAAATACCAGCAATATTAAGGAGTGTGCATCCTATAATTCTAGCATGTGGAAACAATGTTTCTGATGTTTCACAGTAAATATCAGCAATGCAGCACACTCTACCTTGATTTTCAATATCTAGGTCACATGGACCACTTTGAATAAGAAAAATAAAAGCAGTAAGATTTCTGTAGAGCTACTAAGAAATTATAACATTCAAATTATGAAAAAAAGCATAAAATGGATTTAAAAATATTAATTCCCATATAAAATAGAAAATGGTGCCTTAAAATGAATTTCTGATCCATTATGTAAACTGAATAAAATCTTTGATGAGTGTTATTTACTCAATAAAATATCTTTTGTTTTTACTGCTCCCTCAGATATGTGTGTGTGTGTGTGTGTGTGTGTGTGTGTCCACAATGAACAGCCAGGAACGGAGAAGAAGAAAATACTGAAAGTAAATTTATTCTTAATCAAAGAGCATATGCAATCTAGGAAAAAATCCTGCAGTAGTTAGCAGTAATCAGAAACTATAGCTTCCATTTACAATAAAGGCAAATAAGTACGATAATAATATCTGAAATTACAATCTTTATTTACATGAAAGAGACACAGAAGGTTGACAATATATTTCAATTATGAAAAATGCACCATGGCTTTATACTTTTTTTTACCCATAAACATATAGTTGCATATATTTAGAGCCTAGAATTGTCTTTACCTTAGTTTTTATTATTTTCCTTGAAATCTATTGAATTTATTAGGTTATGAATTTAAAATTTCCCCTTTCCCTTCCCTACATTATTATGTGAAAAGCAGGAAGTAAATGTTTCTCAGTAAAATGACTCTAATAATCTATAATAAAGCTCTGTTACATTTATAATATTTATACATGTATAGTTTTTTCAAGAGAGAGAAATGAAAGCAACTTGACTGACTGCATTTTTCTTAATCTATTCGATAACACCAGAGGGCAATCACACATGCGTCAGCACAACAATTAAGATGGGAAATACTGAAAAACTACATTTAAGTGACTAGGATATCTAGAGATAGAACTTTGATAAAGGGATTATTCATGTTATAAAGACAGCTATAATTGATCTGTATTACTTAACAACACTCAAGCTTGCAACTATGGTTTTTTTTTTTTTTTAAAGACTTTATTTATTTATTTGACAGACAGAGATTACAAGTAGGCAAAAGAGGCAGACAGGGAGAGAGAGGAGGAAGCAGGCTCTCTGCTGAGCAGAGAGCCCAATGCGGGGCTCCATCCCAGGACCCTGGGATCATGACCTGAGCCGAAAGCAGAGGCTTTAACCCACTGAGCCATGGAGGTGCCCCGTGCAAGTATGTTTTAATTAAACACACAGAGGAGATGCTGAAGACTGCCTTGGGGGAGAGACGAACCATTAGAGACTGTGGACTCTGAGAAACAAACTGAGGGTTTTGGAGGCGTGGTGGGGGGACAGGTGAGCCTGGTGGTGGATATTAAGGAGGGCAGGTATTGCATGGAACACTGGGTGTGGTACATAAACAATGAATCTTGGAACACTGGAAAAATAAAATAAAAAAAAAGACTGCATGGAAGAAAGCAGGAAAAAACACTTTTACATATAGCATACCATTTGTTGACAGCAGTTCTCTTTAAGGCACCAAAATTTTCATACAGATACAGGTTAGGGGATTTTGATTAGAAAATTTACTCTAGTTATGGAGATATTTTAGAGGTGGTTTAAAAATGGGTCCATAGTCCATACATGAAAAAGCCACAGTGAACATCACACTCAACGGGGAAAAACTGAAAGCTTTTCCCCTAAAGTCAAGAATAAGACAAGGATGTTCACTCTCACCACTTCTATTCAGCACCATACTGGAAGTCCTAGCCTCAGCAATCAAACATCAAGAAGAAACCAAAGGTATCCAAATTAGTAAGGAAGACGTAAACTTACACTATTTGCAAATGACATGATACTATTTAGAAAAAATGCTAAAGACTCCACCAAAAAACTACCGGAACTGATAAATGAATGCAGTAAAGTCTCAGGATACAAAATCAATGTACACAAATCTACTGGATTTCTATATACTAATAATGAAACCGCAGAAAGAGAAATTAAGAGAACAATCCCTTTTACAGTTACACTAAAAATAATAAAGTACCTAGAAATAAATTTAACAAAGGGGGTGATAGACCTGTACTCTGAAAACTGTAAAATACTGATGAAAGAAAGTGAAGAAGATACAAAGAAATGGAAAGACCTTCCATGCTCACTGATCAAAAGAACAAATATTGTTAAAATTGTATGATGCCCAAAGCAATCTACAGATTTAGTGCCATTCCTATCAGAATACCAATAGCATCTTTCATACACCTAGAACAATCATGAAATTTATATGAAACCACAAAAAAACCTGAATAGCCAAAGCCTTTGTGAAGAAGAAAAGCAAAGCTGGAGGTACCACAATCCCAGATTTCATGTTATATTACAAAGCTCTAGTAATTAAAACATTATGGTGCAGGCACAAAAATAGACACATAAATCAATAGAACAGAATAGAAAATCCAGAAAAAAATCCACAATTATATGGCCTGTTAATCTTCAACAAAGCAGGAAAGAATATCCAATGGGAAAAAGACGGTTTCTTCAATAAATGTTGGGAAAACTGGGCAGTTACATGCAAAAGAATGAAACTGAACCACCTTTCTTACACCATACCCAGAAATGAACTCAAAATGGATTAAAGACTTAACTGTGAGACCTGAAACCATAAAAATCCTAGAAGACGGTATTAGCAATAATATCTCTGACTTCAGCTGCAACATTTTTCCATATATATCTCCTGAGGCAAGGGAAATGTAAGCAAAAACAAATTATTGGGACTACATCAAAATAACAGCTTTCTGCACAGTGAAGGAAACAATCAACAAAACCAAAAGGTATCCTACTTAATTGGAGAAGATATTTTCAAATGACATATCCAAAAAAGAGTTAGTAATCAAAATATATAAAGAACTTATACAACTCAACACCGAAAAACCAAATAATCCAATTGAAAAATTGACATGAACAACGTTTCTCTAAGGAAGACAAACAGATGTACAACAGACACATGAAAAGATGCTCAACATCACTCATCATCAGAGAAATGCAAATCAAAACCAGAAGGAGATATCATCTCACACCTGTTAAATGGCTAAAATAAAAAAGACAAACAACAAGCGTTGGCTAGGATGTGGAGAAGAAGGAACCCTCTTGCAAGGGTGAGAGTGCAATTGGTGTAGCCACTCTGGAAAACAGTATGGAGGTTCCTTAAAAAGTTAAAAATAGAACTACCCTATGATCCAGTAATTGCACTACTAGGTATCTACTCACAAAATATAAAAACACTAATTCAGAGGGATACATGTACCTCTGTGTTTATAGCAGCATTATTTACAACAGGCAAATTATGGAAGCAGCCCAAGTTTCCACTGATAAATGAATACATAAAGGAGAGGTGATATATATATCACATCTGATTTGATATATATATAGAATGAATTCTTGCCATTTGCAACATGGATAGAGCTAGAGAGCATAATGCTAAGTGCAATGAGTCAGAGAAAGACAAATACCATTCAATTTCTCTCATGTGGAATTTAAGTAACAAAACAAGCAAAAGAAAAAAAATAGAGGAGAGAGAGAGAGACAAACCAAGAAGAACAAACTGATGGTTACCAGAGGAGAGGTGGGTGGGGGCGGTGAAATAGGTGATAGGGATTAATGAGTACATTACGATGAGTCCCGGGTGATGTATGGAGTTGTTGTACACCTGAAACTAATATAGCATTGTATGTTCACTAAAGTGGAATTAAAGTATATTTTCATCCTCATAGCTGTCAATATACTACAAATATTAAAGATTATAAGTTTCTAGAAGTTAAAGGTTGGTTTAAGACTAATTTAGTGCTATTCTATGCAAAATCACGTTTACATTCAATGATAAGAGATGGGATGATCTGAAGTGATAGATGTAAAGCACTGCTAGAGTAGAGATTTGATTATTTCTGAAGAAAGTCACTTCTGTTTTGGCCTGGGAAATAGTGTATTATATATATATATATTTTTGTTAATATATTTTATAATCTAATTAATACATATATTTTGCTTTTATAGGAGAAAGTTTTTAACTTGTTTCTAGATTATTATACTTTATTAAATATTAACCCATCTATTTATAGCTAAGAATGTACTATTTATGTCAGTATTTTATTTTATTTTATTTTTTTAAAAAGATTTTATTTATTTATTTGACAGACAGAGATTACAAGTAGGCAGGCAGGGAGAGAGAGGAGGGAGCAGGCTCTCCGCAGAGCAGAGAGCCCGATGTGGGGCTCGATCCCAGGACCCTGGGATCATGACCTGAGCCGAAGGCAGAGGCTTTAACCCATTGAGCCACCCAGGCACCCTATTTATATCAGTATTTTAATAAACAGTTTTATTATATCTTTTGCGAAGTGTAATGAGAATCACATATAATTAAATCAGGAAAACAGCCTGTTAGTTAGCTGATACTGCTATAATTTAAACTTCAGCTAGAGTGGATCTTTTTAAAATGACATTTGATCTGGTCATTTTTCTGATTAGAAATTTGCAAGGACTTCTAAAGATATAAGTAGACCATATGTGTTTTTACTTCTAAGACCTATGAAAATGATAATACAAGAATAAAAAAATAAATAAAACCAACAATGGAAGGGCCATCAACAAATAAGAAATTTCAAAAAAATTACCGTGAGCTAGAAAACAGAAAAACTGCAGCCTTGGGGCACAGGAAACCACAGCCCGGTAGATATGGAATGGCAGAAGCTAAGACAGGATCCACAGATCTGTAGAATCACAGGGAGATTTAGAGGGTGAATCTCACAGAGGCTGGTAAGGGGACAATGAGAGCAGGAGGGAGAGGTGGGACTGAAAATAGAGATTAACTGAATGTTTGTATAAGGAAGAGTTGGCATCCATATCCACTGAAGGAAGGCATTCCTTTTTTTTTTTTTAATATTTTTATTTATTTATTTGACGGAGGGGTGGGGAGCAAGCAGACAGAGTGGCAGGCAGAGGGAGAGGCAGAAGCAGATTCCCCACTGAGCAGGGAACTTGATGTGGGGCTTGATCCTAGGACTCTGGGATCATGACCTGATCTGAAGGCAGACCCTTAACCCACTGAGCCACCCAGGTACCCCTGAAGGAAGGCATTCCTAAAGCAACAATCAAAGAATTCTTGGAATCAATCCAGAGCAAAGAATAGCTTTGGAGTCTGACATTTAGGGTATGCCCCACTGTAATCACCCTAAACACCTGAAATTAGGAAAAGCTGTCTTTGTATGTAAAGCACCTAATCAGCTTTTTATTGTCTGACTGTTAAATATGAATCTTTAACCAAGGATTGCCAGGTATTTAAAAAAAAAAACCACCTTCCTATGTAAAAGAGAAATAAAAACGAGCAAACAGAAGACAGAAGCTTAACTGGAGGAAAGGGGTAGTTTAGTGAAAAAAAGGAAACTTCTAGCTAGCATCCTTAGGGACAGTGAGCAGACATCTTATCCTCAAAATAATAATAATAACAATAATTATAATAGTAATGATAATAGCAAATACGTATAATGCTTACTCTATTCCAGATTTTGTTCTCAGTGTTTTAGGTTTAGCAACTCATTTAATATTCAGAACTCTGAGATAGGCATACTATCATTATCTCCACTTCAGGTTAGGACAGAGACACAAAACTTAAAATTGCTCAAGATCACAGAGGTAATAAGTGTGGGAGACTGGGATTCAAACTCAGTCTGGCTCCAGAATTTGTGTACTTAATTACCACCCTTTGCAACTTAAAATAAACAAAACCCAAGAGAATATAAAAGGCTCTTGGAAAATAAAAACAAAATTTTACATTTTAGCCCTCTCATGGATCTCTTTTTAGGAATGGAGAGCACTGCATGGAGGTAGCTTTAAAAAGAAAGTATCATAGAAAAGATGAGACATTAGATGCTTAGCCATGTGGTCCTTCATAGGATAATAGAAGTTTCAGAAGGAAAGAAGAAAAAAATAAAGAAGAAAAGAGTGGAAATTACTAAAGAAATAATACAAGATAATTTTCAAGGAATGAAACTGCTCAGATGAAAATGCTCACTGAATTTAACAGAAAAATATGAACAGAAAAAAGTTTACCCCAAGACACTTCATCAGGAATTGAAAAGCACCAAGAAAAACAAATATGGTGCCCAAAAGTTGCCAAGCAAAAAACAATGAGTGGCAGGCTCAGGCTGGTGTTAATGAATTTTAGAAGAGTGTGGACTATCATTTTCCAAGTTCAGAGAGAAAATTATTTGAGTTCTAGCATTCCAGAGAAATTAGAATTCAGATGGAAGCAGTTAAGAAGACAGTAAGATCTTCTCTTCAGCATATTCTTTAAGGTCGTGCCTTCCTACAAGTTTTAACACAATGATTGTTAAGACTTTTATAAAAAGGAGTGAGTAGAAGTGGCACAAAATGTCCCTTTTTAGTATATGTGCTGCCGAAGCGAGCACACAAAATGTCCCTTTTTAGACAGTACCTCATGTGGAGAAGGCACCTTCTAATGTGTTTTCTCCCTTTCTAATACTGATGCATATACACCCACTGCTCCCTTTTCCTCCCGGGGTGGGGGGAGTCCCCCCAGATCTGCACCTTGTGATGTGAAAATCTGGATATATCTCTAGTGAGGACAAACTAAAAAACGCTTTAAACATGTGAAAGTTAAAAAAAATGTCATTCAAATATTTTTCATAGAAAGTTGTGGAGGGACATGCTTTATTAAAGGAGGATGTACACTGAAAAAGAGAAAAACGTAGGTTTGCTTGTTGTAGTGCCAATGAAAGAGCAGGAAAGGAAAGTCCAAGAATGACAATTGTGCGGCCAGAGGATGTAAGGCTCCAGAAGAGCAATTCCCAGGGAAAAGGACAGAAAAAAGAGAGAGATCATCACAGCGTTTTAGATAATGGAGAGTTGGAAAGAATTGGGAATATGATAAAGAAAAAAATAATGAAAAAAAAAGGAAATTAGAAATTTTAAGAAAAATGAAATATTGCATAAATAATGACATAAACCAAAGAAGACTACTGGGGTCTACCGCCAGTCATTAACTGAAATGATTCTGTATCAGGTACTGTTTTAGCTGTTGAGAATATAGTGGCGGGGTGCAGGGAGACAACAAACAAAAAAGTCAAACAAATTTAAGTAGATGATAATCCCTGTCTTCTTGAAGCTATAGTCAAGAAAGGGAAAAGGGACAGTAATTTCAAAAATTAAGTGAAATATATATAACCCTACATATGTGCCTTTGGAATCTTTTATTACCACTTAAAAAATTAGTTTAAAAAATTAAGTGAAATAAAATATGTAATTTGGGGACGCCTGGGTGGCTCAGTGGGCTAAAGCCTCTACTTTCAGCTCAGGTCATGATCCTGGAGTCCTGGGATCAAGCCCCGCATCGGGCTCTCTGCTCTGCAGGGAGCCTGCTTCCTCCTCTCTCTGCCTGCTTCTCTGCCTACTTGTGATCTCTGTCTGTAAAATAAATAAATAAAATCTTAAAAAAAAATAAAATATGTAATTTGTATTAACAATAAGTGTTATGGAGAAAAACATAACAAGGGAAGCACGGTAAGAATCCCAGTTAGGGGAGTTGTTATTTCCAATAAGATGGCCAGGAATGGCCCTACTGAGCAGCTGCCACTTGGGTTGAGTGTGGAAAGGAGAGACAAGGCAATGTAGTCATCTGGGTGAATGGAGGTTCCAGATGGAGGAAGCAGCAAATGCAAAGGGCCTTTTCACACAATAATGTACTTAATTGTGGTTATTAAATAGAAATAAATGGCATCAATTTTAGAGATACAAAAATGAAAGAAGTGTGGACAGAACCAATCAGAAGGTGGGTGCACTAATAACCTCATCTGACAAGAGGGGACAATCCCAAAGCAGCATCCATAGTTAAAGGTCTTAGTTTATTATACACGGTTACAACAGAGAAACCAAACATAAAAATGAAACTAACTGAAAAACAATAAAGAAAAAAGGTAGAGGTAGAGTATAATGTCTCTTTTTTTATGTGTATCTTAATATATGATGCCTAGAAGTGATAAATTACTTTTACCTGAATAAATAAAGACATCAGAAGGAAAAGTAGAAAGAGAAGTGAAGCTTAGTGGGAGAAGTTGGATCACAGAACTGATTTTAACCATGTGCTCAGTTTGATTTACAAACACACACACACCACTTTTGGAGGTCTTTTATTACTCTTAGGATAAATACCAAAACCTAAACAAAGCCTACAGGACCCTTTCTGTCTCACCAGCCTCACCTCATGTTCTCTCTCCTGCACTCTCTGCTCTAGTCACACCTCCATTCAGTTTCTTGAGCAAGCAAGGCCCTCTAAGCTTCTGTCTATGCTATTCCTTCCAGTTGAAATGTTTCTGGCCCAATATTCCACACTTCTGGACTGACTTATCCATTAGGGCCAGAAGGTGCAAGTGCCTTGGGCCCCAAATACGGTTAGCGGCCCACCAAAATGTTTTCTTTTAGAACAAGAAAAACAACCCTTTTAGATCAAAGAAAATATTTTAATATACCATATTAACATATTTATCTCTATACCAGTATAATGACAAAATACAATTTTGAATTTTTTTTATGGAGGAAGGGCCCACAAAAGCAAATGTGTCTATTTAAGTTGTTAAAATGGCATCACAACTCTTTTAAAAATATTTACATAATACGTAATGAAAGGGAGGGAATTAACAAAACAAAATATTTACCTAATTCACCCAGTATATCAAATACTACTACACCATAGTATAAATACCAAGGTCCCTGAATGTCCCATTCCCCCATTCTACTACTGATTTTGTGTGACTCCTACTCAGCTAAATTGACCCTTCTTCAGGTGAGTAAGGGACAGGTGGGGCTAGGTAGGGAGAGATAGGTAAGGGGGCTATGTGATCAGGCTCACAGAAATCCTAGAAATGCTGAGGCGTAAGGAAACCAGAGATAAGGGAACAAACCAGACCACACTGCCCTTTGCATCAGAAATGGGGTCCTTCTATGGCAGTCACACAGTGACCACAAAGAATGACCAGAACCCAAAGAAGAAGTAAGCCATTAAAGATGTAATCACCAGTCCTTACTCAAACCAAGACATCACAAGAATGAAAAGACTACAAGCTCCCTGGACAGTTCTAAATAAAAGACTGTCAATGGAAGCCCACGTTGGCAACCTCATCGGGACCCCTCATTTCTGAGAGCTTTTTCTCTGTATCCTTGCTAAATAAAACTCTCTCGCTTTACTCACCCTCCTTTGTCTGCGAGATTCATTTCGACTCTGTGAGACAAGAATCTCACTGTCCCACTTCACAGGGACAGGGACTCTGCTTGATTCTCCCTGGCAATATAAGGTCCCTATATGTGTTCTCCCATCACCTTGTAAGATGGAAATGATACAAATAATTGTGTGAATTTGCATTTAATGAAATCAGGAACTGTGTCTACCTCATTTACCACTATATCTGCAGCATAAAACCTTGTCGTCAGTGATGTGAGAGCCTGAAAGATTCAGAATTTTCTGCTGTGGCTCTCTCAAGTCCTTCTTCTGTTTTCTGATCCTTGATTTACTATTATTTAATCTCTTATTGACTGTTTCTTCATTTAAAAAATGGCAATAATGAGGGGAGTTATGAGTTAGAATGTCAGAACAGTACCTGACACATAGTAAAGCCCAGCTTAAAACAAAACAAAACAAAAACTAGCCATTCTTCATGTTATTAGATTATTACTACTACATACTATTTTTTATACTATTACCATCATCATTATTATTCCATATACTGGGTGAATTAGGTAAAGATTCTTTGTTAGTTTTCCTCCCTTTTATATCCATTATGTAAATATGTTTAAAAGAGTTGTGGATGCCATCTTAATAACTTAAGTCCCAAGTTTTTAGGAAAATCTTAGAGCAAATAGCTATAAAGACAGAAGAGAACTAAAGTTTTGGCTACTGAAAATACATAATTATCCATGAATTCAAGATGTCAGGGCTTTCAAAATACCCATACCCACCAATTCATAATTTTACATGATAAGATCAGGCTAGAAGAACATTTTTAGCAAAGAATAGTAAATCAGAATTCTCTTGAACATAAATTTCCAAGAAAATCTCATAAAAATGAGAGGTAGAATTTATTATCTTAAAAAAATCTTAACTATTTCCCTTAAATAGATGCTCTACAGAGTTGAACACAATTTTCGACAGTGATATTACTTTCTTGTTTTTTTTTTTTTTTTTAAATTTATTTGTCAGAGAGAGGGAGAGAGAGCGAGCGAGCACAGGCAGACAGAGTGGCAGGCAGAGGAAGAGGGAGAAGCAGGCTCCCTGCCGAGAAAGGAGCCCGATGTGGGACTCGATCCCAGGATGCTGGGATCATGACCTGAGCCGAAGGCAGCCGCCCAACCAAATGAGCCACCCAGGCGTCCCATTGGGTTTTTAATTTTTTATACATAATTCCTGGGGTAAATAAAAATATATACCCCAAAGCAGTAAAAATAAAATAAAGCAATAGTAACTGAAAAGCCTACCAAGCGTTTTCATTTTGGCAAACATTTATCTTACCAAGCTTCAGACTCTTGAGATGGCCCTTGGGATAAAATGACAGACTCAGGTTTGCTTCCCACTGGTATTTCCAACAATACTGAACAACCTGAGGACCATTTTTTGAGGCTAAACAACTGGCTAGGAGCAGGACAGTCCCCAGGCTTTGCCTGGGGCCTATAATCTCACCTAATCATTATTCAGAATCCCCCAGAAAAGCCTCCAGCTAAAACAGTGATTGTTACTAAGGACTAAACTTGCAAATTCAATTTTGAAAATCTTTTCTTCTTTCATGATTTCATTTTTTTGTTTAATTCATGTGTACCTTTAGATATCAACTACAGCAAGCATTAAAACCTAGAGCAATAGTCTATCTACTTTGAACGTTGCTTTCTCTACCAATTTATAAAAAAAGATATTTTAATAGCAAAAATGCCTAAGAACTACACTGCATAATACATGCACCTAAAAATGCAAAATCCTTACTTAAAGGGGGTATGAAAAGCAGTGATAATGGAGAAGAGTTCTACAAATTTAGAATTTTGTAATACAGTTCTTATAAGCCATTTTTTTAACTTGTAAAACCAAAACAGTTTTTATAAATGCAAAAATGAATTGAGGGATGCAACAGTCTCTGAAAATCAGGGAATAAAGTCAAATCATACCACAAATTTCTTTAGTTAGATCTTTCACTTTTTGTTTTTTTAACTTAGGTTGTAAAGAATATTTCTTGCTACCTATCCTGCCAAAATGTTCTACTCTTGCTTTATTTCTAGGATCCACCATCGCAGCCCTCTCTGTTCTTCCAGTAATTCTGTCTGCTTTAGTTGATAGCAACATATAATTTCTTACTGATTATAACACAAAAGAGTCTCCTCTAAAGAACAGCAATTAAGAGTGAGGGCCGTATGTCTCAGACTGCTTGGACTAGAGTTAGATTCCTCATCTCTAAAAAGGGGACAATAATAATTGTTACCCCAAAGTATATTGTAAGGATAGGTGAGACAAATGACTTCAAGTATTTAGTAGATTGTCTGGTACACAGTAAATATTCAAAAAATGTTATTGTTAGTAATGAAACTTTTTAGAATCTTTTCCTTACTTCATAAAGGTTTTCTGAGAAAACTAAAAAAAAAACCACATTTGGGTGACTTTGGACAAACTGAGTTAAACTCTGTTCTTTTGTTTTCTCACTCATAAAATGAAATAATCTGACAATATTAATCTAAAGGTCTTTCTTGACTGTAAAAACATATAATTTTATTTAGCTATAGTTAAGGTTCAGACTTATTTTCCTTCTCTGTTTTTAATGTGTATTGACAGTTTTGTTTCTAGTTGAGACTAACTTGTTTTTTTGTATCCTTCTTCTTCCAGTAAGAACCACATGTGATGATGTTCTGCACTCCTACTGGTCTTAGTATTCATGGGGTATTTTCCCAATTGCTTATGATGAAGTACTACACTCATTATCAAACCCCATAGAAGACCCTAAGAAGGTATAGCTTCCTTTTGAACTGATATCTTAAAAGTGAATCAGACATTAATTATACATAATGTGTAAAAATTTGTGTTCTATCTAATCCAAGAATTAAAAAAAAAAACTTGTTATGTTTCTGGAGAGGCATAGGTAAAGTTTTACTCAAAACTGCTAATCTCGTATGGCAAAAATGAAGCACATAAAAGTAAAACATCATATCAAAACATTAAAAATGAAAAAATATGAAAAAATAATTGTATCACGTGTGATTTGTAGTGTTAATATTTTAATACGATTCTTGATTCTTATTAATAAAGAAAATAACATCAAAGACCCCTAAGAAAAATTTGGAATGGGGCATAAGTGAGATAGGCATAACAGAAATATAAAAGACAAATAAAAAATACAAAGATATACTTTGTATAAAATACAAAGATATATCTTACTAACAATCAAATAAATGAAAATTAGAATGCCATGTACTTTTCTCACTTCTCATTTCAGATTTATTTAAAAACAAAGAGTCAATACCAATGACAAAACTAAAAAGAAAGTGTCACTCTGATATACTATAGGTGGAAATGCAAATTGGGAGAGCCTTTCCATATATTTCCCCTTTGATCTACCAATTCCATTTTTAAGAATATACCATAAGCTAGCATTTTCCAAAGTGTTCAGTGGGATGTTGACGTGTTCTGATGTTACTCTGTGTGTGTGTGTGTGTGTGTGTGTAAAAGCCTAAATTTAATTTTAAATGTAAATGTATATAATGGCACTTGAAAACTTTTCCTTTTTTAAGTAAACTTTATTTTTCAGAAAGTTTTAGCCTCCCAGCAATATGGAGTGGAAAGTACAGCAATTTCCCATATTGCTCCCTGCCCCCATACAAGTATGACTTCTCCAACTAGCAACATCCTGCAGACAGATGCTATTTTAAGAAAGGATTCTATGGTCAAATATGTTTGATTACTAAGACCACTGTATATGACTATACATTGGTATTCTCCAAGATGGAGATTAATAGATGTGGTCCTTTTTGTTATAGGTCATGGACCCCTTCTATCAGAGAGCATGCTTAGGAACTAAGGTTGTGCAACACTTTTGTAAACTGTCCTAAAAATATCATTAGACACAAGTACAAAGATGTATGTAAGAGAATGTTCACTGAAATCATGCTTAACACACACACAAAAAAAACCTGGAAAGATTCCATATACTAAATAATTGGAAAATGGTTATATAATTTATGTCATATCCTTAAACTGGAATATTATATAACCACTAATAAGGGAAATGCAGATGATATTTACAGACATGAAAAACAGCAATAAACTGCTAAGTAAAAGAAGCAATCTAGACAAGACCATTTATAATCTGTTGTTCCTAATTCTAATCATAATAATTGTATTTATTATGATTATGTATTATGCATTATATACAAATATATCAATAAATTCAGAAAGACATACAACAAAATATAAAGAGTAATTATCACAGGCTGGTAGGATCACTATACTTTTCAGTATTGTCTTTTTTTCCCTAATGAACATCTATTAATTTTATAACAGAAATATTTTTTAAAGGCTATGTGTTTATATGTCTAAACTGGGGACATCTGGCGTCTTATTCTATAGGTATCAGATGCTTTTCATATTTAATAAAAATTAAGTTCACAGTCAAGAAAACTATAATTATAAAGAATTCATAGAGAGAAAACACAATTCCTACCTTCTGGAGAGAAACTGATAAAAACATAACAAGTGCTGTGAGAGCCAGCAGCGTTAACGGAGGCAGTAAATCTCTAGATGCTCTATGCCTTTATGAGTCCCTATAAGGGAGTACCTCTTCTCTCTGTAACAGAAATAACATAAACACACACATTTATTTAAAGGAGAAACTGAAGGGATATCATCCTCAAGTATAGCTTGGAGCTATACAGGCTGCCTGTTTTCAAGTGGGGTATCACAGGTAAACAGTTGGAAATATTACCACTTACTTTCTGTATGACCTTGGAAAAGTTACTTATTTTCTCTGTGCCTCAGTCTCCTCATCTGTAAATGGGGATAATGATATTTCCAACCATAAAGGTTATATTCATAAAGTACTCATAACAGTGCCAGATACTGTTGCTATATATGTGATTTTTAAAAACAAAAAGTGGGATTGATTATATTGAGATCCTTCATAGAGCACATTATTATCAGTGATATTTTACTTCTGTTACCATCTCAAAGTAATTCTCACCTCGATCCTGTGAGGCATTATTATTATTACTACTTGGCCCTCAGCTCTGCATGCTAGAAACTTAATTTTATCAGCTTCCTAAACTGATACAAACTTACAAAAAAAGCTGATCAATTTAAAAGGGAGTATTTTTTGTGTGTGTTTCCAAAATGATATTCATTGGATAAAATAGTATGTACTAATATCTGGTCTATTTAAGTACTGAATCACTTAGACATTACTCGATTAGTATAAAATTAAAGCAAGGAGAATTGAAAACTCATATCAGACCTTAAGCCATAGTAGTATGATATGCTTTTCTAGTGTGTTACCAATTTCCCCTTACTCTTGATATGACACCTTGAGAAGGCACAGCATCACCAATGAAGTATTCTTTCCAAGAATATTTCATTTGAATCTAATAATAAAAAAAATTTCAGGAAAATCTAAAATAAGGGCCACCTTGCAAACATTGGCCCAGACTTAAAAAAAATATATCAATGACATGATACAAAGAGGTTGGCAATTTTTCTATATTAAAGGATATTAAATGGATATGATAATGGAATACATTGAATAATCCATAATTAGATCTTGGATTAGAGAAGAAAAGACAGCTATAATTTCTGGACAATTGGGAAATCTAAAATGCAGACTCCAGAAGTCTCTAGTAGTGAATAAATTTAAAATGAACTTAGGTGGTCTGTACCTAGAAATAAAATTATTCATTCATGCATTTATATTCATCACAATTTATTAAATACCTATTCATTGTGATAGGCCTGAAGATAACAAAAGTTCCTGGGAGTAACAAACCATAAAATATGTACAGGGCTTAGCCAAAAAGATCAGGTTAAGGGTGTTGAGGACCTTTTTATATTTTAAGTCTTTGTCAAGCACCTTAGCAGAATAGCTAAACCATATCTGTTATATTTGAGACTCAGGCCCTCTTCCTACTGAAGTATTTTCCCTTCTAAAAGAAGGGAAAAAATTAAGAACATTGGAGCAGATTGCTAGTGCTTCATCCAGCCTTCAGTAAATTCCTACAAGAAGGAATGACCCATCTGGAAGCAGAGAAGGGGAAAAAAAAGGCAGCTTTGCCAAAAGAGCTACTTTCTGTCTGTGGCTGAGAATCAGATAACCCAAAGCTTGGCAGGTTGATAAAGACAAATTATAAGTGTTTTATAATTATCTTTTACTTTTACTATCTTTTTTAATAGGCTATTTTCATGATGTAGAATTTGAAAGACACAAAGGGGCAGTGAAAATTTCTCTTCCAGTCTTGTCCCCCAGACAAGACTCTTTTCCCTCCTTAGAGGTAACTTCTGCTAACAGATTTCCTGTATTCTTCCAGAAATGTTTAATGCACTGCCATATCTACACTTGCATTTACAGAAATGGTTATACACACTGTTCTACACCTAGATTTCTTCATAGCATGTTTTGTCAGTGGGTCATTCCAGTACCGTTGCCTTATTTTATATTATTATTATAAAACTATATTGTAAAAACTATAGACAAGAATAGAAGGGGACATAAAGATGTTTTCTCACGCAAAGGAAATAAGATAATGACCACCAGGAAGAAAAGAGCATTGAGGTGTCTGAGTATAGATTATTGAAGACAATAACTAAGGAATGTATCTGGGAAGATTTGTCTGAAGACATCTTTGGATTCTAAGCATGCCAGTGTATCAAGAGCCCCTGAAAAGTTGCTGAAGCCTCTGCAATGAGAGGGGTGCAAAAGTGGCTAAGACTGAGCTGGCAGACATAAAGGAGAGGGCACGGCCCTTACAACCAGAGACCATGGCAAGAATCATGGCAATAGATCCAGTTTATGAAGTCCAGAGGCCAAACAAGGAATTATGCCTTTGTGGATGCTGGCACATTGGCCAAAATGTCAAGGGTCAAGCAATAACTCAATGGCGACGAGGAAGCAGAGAGAAGAGTACAGAAACCCACACCGATCCATTGATGTCAGGTATATAAGTCTCCCAGGAACCTGGAGAAGAGTAGAAGGGACAGAGAATCCTTTGAAGCTAAGGGGAAGAATCTGGGTTTAAAGCCTAAATTGATTCAAATTTACTTTAGAAGCAACCAAGCAACTACTAGTTGGTAAGATTAATTTTTCCTTTATCTGTGGAAACGGTGGTGGTGAGTGGTACCAGGAAAAGGAGTTTGTGAGAAAAGTCAATTTTTAGATATAGGCAAACTATATTTTACACACTTGAGATAAGCAACTATAACATTTAAATCTACATAACCAGCTTATAGGCCTGTTACAAAAATTCAATGAAATGATTGTAAAAAATGTACAAATAATGAAGGGTGTGATTTTCTGGTTATGATTTGTGACAGCAACTTTCTTTTAACTTCTTCCCAAGTTCTAGGGACCTTTAATACCATCCCATAATGCCAGATTTTGTATACATATTCACTTCCAAAGAGTATTAGCTTTAGAGTTAATGAATCCTGGTTTGTGGCCCACTGGCTGTATAAATTTGAGGAAATAGATTAACTTCTCTGAGTCTTGGATTTTTAGGTATAAAACAGAATGACAGCATAGAAAATATAGTCAATAATATTGTATTAATATTGTATGATGAGTGCTCAGTAATGTATAGAATTGCCAAATCAATACATTGTACACCTGAAACCAAAATAACATAATATGTTAATTATACTTCAATTAAAAATATATCTTCTCAATATTCTCAATATAAACCCATCCAATAAACAATATGTATTTTCAAAAAAATGTGTGATAATAAAAAATTATTTCATACAGGTATGTATCAAGTACAACACATTGTTTGGCCCATGGTTGGTGGACCTATTATTTTCTCTAAAGCACAGAGAAAACATAAAACATAAAAAACATAAAACATAGTTTTATGTTGCCCAGTTTTTGATTTGAAGTTTGACCACGTTGTATTACCATACAAGACCGAGCTCTATAAAGCAAGGCTCCTTGTTATTGTTTTCAGGATGATGGAGTAATAAACATCCCCACATACCATGAAGGAAGCAGGTCTCTGTCATAATAAAAGCATTCAAATATAAAATATAAACATAAATAGCAATTTTCTTAAATCTTACCCTGAGACTGAGCACAGGAATTAGTTATAATTATCTCCCATTTCCTCTAAATAGAAATTGTCTTTTTAAAAAAAGGTATTTACCTCAAATCTAACAATCATTAAAAAGAAATTACTCAGTGGATAATAAAATCCATAATGAATAATGATTTCTGATTAAAAAGGTAGATTGGACATACACATTTAACTCCATTCATTTTCAAAACCATACTAAAATACAGTATTAAAATTTTTGTTAAAAAGCATAAATGAAGGAAGAAGGAGTGAGCAGTGAATGAATTAATGATGGTAACCAAAATTTGGAAGCTAGAAGACAGAGGTGTGATAGCTAACTGACAGCAGATTCAAACAAGTTGAATCCTAAGCCAGCATTAGGCAAAGCCGGGAAGCAATTTTATTTGCAGTAGTTTCCAAAATACTTGGGAATTGGTGGCACCTAAATTCCTGGAAGCAGGTTAAATAACAGTAAGCCTGGTTAGAAACCAATTTACGAATCAATCTCTTGCATTCGCTTTCTACCATTCACAGCTAGACAAGTCCTCCTCCCTCTCTTATCTTGGCAGAAGACTAAATGTTTATTCTCTGGAGTGTATAAAACAGAAGTTTCCCAAACTAGCAAGATTTGAAGAATTCTGGAGGGAAGATTATTCTACTGAAATTGAATGAAGTTTTATATGACAAAGATTAAGACTCCCAAGTCCTCAACTACTGGGTTTGCAGAATGCTAGTAGCCCATCATAAACTTCTAGGCAGGAGAGTGGAAGATTCTTCTTTGGTGAATATAACTGGAATAAAAACAATACAAAACAAAACAGGTGTTCAATGAAATGATACTGGGGCCTCCTGAACAAAACAGCCTGTTCAGGTCTAGGGAATTCACAGCCATTAAGCTCCAGTTACATGTTATCCTGGCATTCCCCCTTTCTTACTATCTGAAATCTGAACTGACAGCCAATGACCACTAGACATCTGGGGAAAGCCCCTAAAAGGAAAGATGGAACCTGAAACAAACAAAATAAGCAAACAAACAGAAAATAGAACTGTTCAGGAACAGAGAGTTTCAAAAAAATTACCTTTTAAAGAAAAAAAGATTTTATTTATTCATTTGACAGAGAGAGACAGAGCACAAGTGAGGGGAGAAGCAAGCTCCCTGCTAACATGGGACCCCGACATGGGGCTTGATCCCAGGACCTGGAGATCATGACCTGAGCTGAAGGCAGATGCTTAAGCCCTTCAAAAAATTATCTTTAAAGAGATAAGAGAAGAACTGCATCCATGAAACAAAAACAGACTGCTTAAAAAAAGAAAGAAAGAAAAAACACTCAGGAGACAAGAAAAGTGCTGCTGGGAAACAAAATTATGATAGAAACGGAAGGTTGGAAGATCTCCAGCAAGTGAAGAGATTGACAGAAAGAATAGAGAAGAGAAAGGATAAGAAAATTAGAAGACCAATCTAGAAGGTTCAACATCCAGATAACAGAAAAAGAGAAAAGAAAACAGAGAAAAAATTATCTAAGAAATAACTCATGAAAACTTTTCTGAATTAAAAAATAAGAATTTCTAGATTAAGAGGGCTCACTGGGAGCTTAGCCAAATTAATGAAAACAGATCCCCTACAGGGCACATAACAAAATTTCAGAACTTTGTGACAAACAAAATTGTAAAAGCTTCCAGAAAGGAAAAATATATAAGACAGAAAGTAGAATGTCTTTCAGATTTTCAACACTGGAAACTAAAAGACAATGGAGACAGACCATAAAAACTTTGAAAGATAATAAATTTCAAACCAGAGTACTGTATTTAGCCATAATATCAATCAAATATTAATAAAGCTGAAAGATATTTTCAGAGAGACAAGATCAAAGCTATTGGTAGATGTGCTCCATCTAAATGAGAGGAAATGAAGACAGAAAAGACATTAAAAATAAGAGTTTCAACTCAAAACAGGAACAAAAGAAGCCCTAAGGTGATAATGAAAAGTAATCTGTGCTGTATGGGACAGAGGTTGCAAATGAATCAGAAACAAGTACATTGAACCAAGCAAATGAAAAAATAAGATAATTATTATTAATTTTAGGGAAAACAAAGAATTAGAAACATGATGTGGTTCAGTCATAAAGTAATTTATAAAAAACAATTTTATAATTTTATAAATAAATTTTATATTAACTTAATTATTAAGTTATAAAATATGCTTAATTAAAAGTTAAACATCAAAATCATCATATAACTATATTGAGAAGACAATGTATTTGGATTTAATTCAACAGCTTCCATAGTGAGAAATTAATAGATTACATACAAAGCTGAAAAAAAATCAAGAAGTAGAAATAATCATATTATTTAGAGATAGACTTTTTCATAAATATAAAAAGGAACAGCTAAAAATGAACTGAAATGATAGCTTCTGGGAATTAGAAATATGGTGGAAGGTTTGCAGAGCAGGGGACTGCTGCTGGTTTTTTTTTTAAGTCTCATAGGACGGCTTGATTTTTTTAAACCATGTCCATGTGTAACTTTGATATATACAAAACCAACCAAAAAACAGCGTAAGATTGCCATTAGCAATAATCTGTGGAAACTTAACAGGCATTTACAAATTCTTAAGTGTCACTGTAGATGAACTGTTTTATTTTATAGCCTTACAGGATAAGTTTCTGGGAAAAAAAAAGGTTGAGGCAGACAAACATCTGCTTTGGCAGTCAGCCCATGGCAGGCATCCAAACATTACTACTTTAGTTGGTAACAATGAAAAACAAAAATGGGCACTGTACAGAGTCCTAGACTTTCTAGGTTCTACCTCTTTTTTAGTTATATAATCTTGGACAAGATATTAAACCTCTTTTTGCTTAAGATTTCTTAAGTGTAAAATCCTTACTTCACAATAATGTTATGAGTGTTAACTGACACAGGAACAGTGCTTAGCACAGTGCCTGAGACATAATGAACAGTTAGTAAATATTTGCTATTTTAATTTTAATTCCAAATTCCTAACTCTCGGTTGTAAGGATTATATGCACTGTACCTCCTTCCACTCCCTTCCATGAACTTTGGAACAATTTATGTTCCATGTATGTCTTGTTCATCTACCCCACAGAGATCAGACTCAATTATTACCCTAAAATCGATCATGTCTGGTCTACTTTGAAACAAAGACTAGAAGTAAGTGTGATACCTGGAACCACATCTTTTCTTATCCAAACTGCTTTCCCTTTGTTTTATAGCAGCCAGGAGCAGGATTTGTAACCAGAAGACCTAAATTTGGGTAGGTCTTTCAGAAAATACTTTCAGAGTATTACTTTTCTCACCTGTAAAGTAGACATGAAAATACCTGCTGGAAAGGACATTTGATGTTTGCCTCCCTACCATGCTTCCATGCTTTCCCTCTACTTCCGGTAACTGTATCCTGACTTTTCTTTGGAAAACTCACCCATTTTCCAGCTCTGGAGGAGGGTTTAAGTGGAGAAGCACGTCAGCATATTACCCTATCCCCTGTCCACAGTTACATGTTCAAGGATGAGCACTTAACCAAATGAGGACCAATGACACTTAAAACTCTCAGTGTCACCAAGCGTGGAGCTGACAATTGAGCCGATACAGCTCCAAATTAGCTTAGCTGAAAGACCATTCCATGCTATGAGCCAAATATCCTGTTGTAGGGCGCCTGGGTGGCTCAGTGGGTTAAAGCCTCTGCTTTCGGCTCAGGTCATGATCCCAGGGTCCTGGGATCGAGCCCCACATCGGGCTCTCTGCTCCACGGAGAGCCTGCTTCCTCCTCTCTCTCCCTGCCTGCCTCTCTTGCCTACTTGTAATCTCTGTCTGTCAAATAAATAAATAAAATCTTAAAAAAAAATCCTGTTGTAGTCTAAGTCGGTGTGTGTGTGTGTGTGTGTGTGTGTGTGTGTGTGTGGTGGGAGGGAGTGTGCAGAGAGGGAGAATGTTCTTCATTGCAACCAAATGAGTCTTAACTCCTACCTACCTTATCAGTATTATCTCCACAATTTCTAGGATCAACTGAGTTGATAGATAAATTTAAAAATTTGGTAAACATAAAGCTGTATGCAAATGTTAACTTAATAATAATAACTGAAGCCTTTGCTTCACAAAGCAAACTATGTCTTATAATTGACATGTGAAAGATTTTCACAAAAACCAAAGTACTCTATTTAAGGTCTGGATGTGTTGGCTATTATTTGTGAATATATATTGTGTATAAAAACATAAGAATATGCAGTTGTTCAAATCATTCCAGGTCATGCATGTGACAGTAGCTCAGATGGCTTCCTTATTCATCAAACTTAAAAGGTTAGACTAGTAAACCCCAAATCTCAATTTTATCCTTTGATAGTTATGGTTGTATCCTCCATAAACCTGTGTGAATCTCCCTGAAAATATGTATTCTGTAGTAGTTTCTTAAAACTGAATTTTATCAGATAATTAGTCAAGTCTGGAGTACTTTTAATTGTTTTATTATTTATTAAAAACACTAAAAGGAAATTGGTACCTACTTCCTATAAAACCTGATTTTATAAACCTATAAAATAAAATACTTTGAAGTCAGAGTAAAAATTGGAAGTAAATGGATATTTCAAATGAGCTCAAAGGCTTTAAAAAGGCACTTGTTTTCTTAAATAGATCTATCTCTTCATATCTATAGGATTAATTTGACTGGCAATTCTTTTCCTTCTGGCTAACGCAAAAGTAAACTTTAGCTCAATTCCTGTTTCATTTCTCAGAAACTGAGTAAGCGCTGTTGAAACAGATGCCATTTTAAAATATTTGCTCCATCTGATATGTCGTTGGTCTTATTTCCAGATTAGGTTCCTTTAGGTAAAGGATGCCTAATCAAGTAATGAAGGTGACTTTTGGTCTCACCCTTCATTATCATTACCTGATGACAACAATGAATATAATTATGAGAAAATCATGGGCATGAATGTATACATATTTTTATGAAGAAAAATATCTAATAAAAATGAAAAAAATGAGCTATAGCCACAATTTTTACAGAATTAAAATGATAAGAATGATATTCTCTAGTTAAAAATAAGTTATAATATCAGTGCCGCTGGTAAAAGTTTCATACCAATTCAAAATATTATTAGACTGATTACTAGTCAGAAAATAATAAAATGCTTAAATTCCAGTTCAGTTAAACCAACAACTCTTCTTAATAAACCGGAGTTACAAATTGAGCCTATGAAGAGTCTGGTATTTTAATAAATATGCTTTAAATCAGTTTTGTCTTTCAAATGTCTATTTTGGGAAGTTATAAGGAAATCCCAGAAATTCTGGAATTGTTTGAAGTATTTTTGAAATTTCTGTTTTGTAAATGCCTTTACAATTAGCTTTTGCACCACACAGGTCTCTTGTTTTTGACCCAAAAGGCATACATAACTTTTGATCCACTAAACATAGCTGGAGATGACATTTAGTTGATTTCAGAATTCAGATGAAACGAGTGTGTATATTCAAAATAGTGGTCACAGAACAAAAGCAATTCCATAAATATTTTATGCAAAGATAGTACCCAGGGAAAAAGTCTATGGTTTCAAAAGTTCTGTGGAGAAAGAGTCAAATAATAATCTAGATTTAAAAATTTTGTGTTTGTCACCTTCCCTACAATTATATCTTAAGTTAGGAATAAAATAGTCTGATTATGCAGGCATAATAAATCGTAGACTGTGCAATAAAGTTTTTTTTCTTTAATGAGCAACTCCAGGAAATTAATTCAATTTAACAAACATTAATTGGGTGTATCCTATGTATCTGTAGTAGTGCCAAGTATAATAGGAAATAAATAAATAACAAGGCACTATAAGGTACTAGAAGAGGAAATTATGTGCAATAACCACTACAACATCTACTTCACTGAATTCTAGAGTAGACTATTACAAATGAAGTTAAAGTTTTAGTTGTGTAAGTTAATTTACAAATGCAAATGTTTTCTCATGTTTACCTTATTCCCACTACCATTGTGTACCTTTATAAATACTTATCATATTAAATTGTATAAATTTATTTATATATTTGCTCCATCAGCTAGCCTATGAGCTCTGTCACAGTAAGTACTAGAAGTCATAGCACGATGTTTAATACGACAAACATGCACAGCAACCGTATGAATATTAAGGCAGGAAGTTAAATGTATTATCACTGAAAGAAAATAAGAAAACCAAACAAAGAATGGTTCAATTTTCACTGGAGAGCTTGGGGAAACCTTCAAAAGAAAGTAGCATTTAAAGATCTCAATACAGAGGGGCGCCTGGGTGGCTCAGTGGGTTAAGGCTCTGCCTTCGGCTCAGGTCATGGTCCCGGGGTCCCGGGGTCCTGGGATCCAGCCCCACATCAGGCTCTCTGCTCAGCAGGGAGCCTGCTTCCCCCTCTCTCTCTGCCTGCCTCTCTGCCTACTTGTGATCTCTCTCTGTCAAATAAATGGATAAAATCTAAAAAAAAAAAACAAACCTCAATACAGAGAAAGAGAAGAAGAAAGAGAGGATTATAGATAGATGGAAGAGGAAAGGTTTGCGAAAGCATGAAAGTAAAGAAAGTACTGCAGATGCTTTAAAACTTTTCATAATCTAGTATCAGTGGAATTCTAAGCCTTTGTGGTTGAATAATAGATGCAATAGAGGTATGAAGAGGAATAGTGGGAGAAACACTGAGACATGTCAGTAGCAATCTGAGTGGGTTTGTTTTCCCATACCTGTACAACTTTGGGGCCTTTGGGAATCTACCACATGACTAAACACAATTCAGCTGTCTAAACTGTTTTAGAATAATGTATGACACTGTTTACCAAATGTTATTTCATGGAATGATACAGTCAGAAAAACGTAATGCATGCTTGCAGAGCCCAGTTCAATCTAGTGTATTTTCCCAAATAATCTGACCATGGAATCTTTTTGAAATTCCTATTAACATCTTACTTTGAAAAATATTATGGTAATTTCCTTATGTTTAATATGTATGATATCATAATACTTGAACCCAAAATCTGAGTCATCAGATGGGTCTGTTTCAAACCTTTTGATGCTATATTACTATTGGGAACAACTCCTAATATCCACTAATTCGATAGCAACAGAGAATACGAGATAGAGTCATAATAAATAAGACAGATTACCAACACAAGTTTACTTTCGTCTTATATACCTAAACCTACCTGAAATACTTAACAGTTCATGATTGATCAAGATTACAGTGAAACTTAGTGAAATAAACATAAGGTTTGACTCAGATATAGTACCTAAAAAAAACACCCGGAAACAAAAAAATAAAATTTGGTACATCCATACTATACAATATATCACAGTGATTTAAAAAATTAGAGCTATTTCTACAAAGCGGTGTAGAGTGAAAAATGTGAAGTGTTGGGCCATTCGTGTGTGTGTGAGAGATTCCTTTTTTTTTAAAAAAAGATTTTATTTACTTATTTGACATATGGAGATCACAAGTAGGCAGAGAAGCAGAGAGAGAGAGAGGGGGGAAGCAGGCTCCTTGCTGAGCAGAGAGCCTGATGCGGGGCTCAATCCCAGGACCCTGGGATCATGACCTGAGCTGAAGGCAGCGGCTTTAACCCACTGAGCCACCCAGGTGCCCCAAGATTCCATTTTTTAAAGCAATGAGCAAAATTCCTGTCTCTCTTATGTGTGTATCCATTGAATACAGGAAAAATATAGAGTGGGTTAAGTTAAAAAAGGACTTCAAAAAGACATGATCATAATTTTACATAGATATAAAATAAATGATCTAAGAAAATGAAGAATATTAAAAACTACAGAACTTACATCAAAGTTTATTATGACCAGTATAATAAATTACCACCTGTTTGAATTCTTTGCTGGTTGCCCATTAATTACAGTGGGAGCTGGGGTGGGTGAGATGTCCATTTTTTAGCATCCCTTCATGATCTGGTCCCTACTCTTTTTACATTACCAGTGTATAAGCCTACCTTCCGGTTATTTGAAACAACCTCCCATTTACTGGAATACCCTGTGCTATTTCACATTCCTGTGCCTGTGTCCTTTTTTCACTTTTCTGCCTGTTATGTGTAAGACCTAGTCATACAAATATAAAAAATATAACATATTATATAATAAGCACTAATTGTTATAGGAATTCAGAATCCTGCATGGGATAGTCAGGAAAAGCTATTTGAATTAGGTCTTGAAGGATTAGCACTTAAATAGAAATAGGGTGAGAAGGTATTCCAAGCAGGGAGAAAGGACAAAAGCCAAAATATATAGGTGGTATACAGTACAAGCCATCTTCAGGAGACAGTGCCTGGTACGTAGTGGGTATGTGGTAAATAACTGGATTATTAGGTGGGTGGGTTTATCAGAGGATTAATGTAGGGAAATAGCAAGTTATAAGATGGGAAGGTTGGGATGGGACCAGATAATTGGGTCTTAAATATGTAGCAAAGACACCCCAAATCTAACCTGTACACTCAGGCTCTTCAAACAGGAGTACGTGTTAATTCATGCGACACTACAAAGACCATGGTACACATGAAGCATCTCTCTGACTCATCAATTTTCTTTGAAAATTTAGAATTAAGTTATTATAGGATATCTAATTTTAAGCATTATTTTTATATTAAAACCAACAGATGTATATGGATATAAAATTTGGGTGAATTTTTAAGATAAAACAGAAAATTTCAAAGAAATGTTGAGCTTGTGGTAAAGAGCTTTCAGGTTATGCTATCAGATCCTGGTGCACACCTCTTTACATCCTTTCCTGGCAGTGGAAATATGGAGTCACGAAAGGGATTTGAGCAAGACAGTGACATGATTAAAGTGATGATTTATATTAATCTAGCAGTGGGATGCTGGCTGGCCCAGAATGGGGACAAGATTAGAAATCTGTATCCTAGCTAGAGAACTACTGCAACAGTCTGGAAGGGCAGCTATTGGAATGGAAAGAAGCATGACAACCTCCATTAAAGAAGTTAGTATTTTAAGCAGTATTGCAACTAGTGCCGGTGTTAGAATTGATTCAGTGATACTGGACCTTTTTCATATTGAGAGGCAGTTTATTATTGGGTAAGTAGTAACTCTGGCCCCAGAATGCTTGAGTTTAAATTTTGGCTCAGGCACTTACTTGCTGTGTGACTTAATACAAATTGTTTAATTGTTCTGTATCTCTACTTCCTCATTTGTGTAATGGGGATAATGACACTTACTATTAGCTACTTTACTTGATTGCTGTGAGGTTTAAATGACTTAATATATGTAAAGCATTTAAAATAGTGCCTGGCACAGTAAATGCTATTTAAGTATTATCTGCTATAATAACTATTATTATTATTTTAAAAATTATTTATAGTGACCTCCATCTTTCCTGTGACTCTAAGTTTTTAGGAATTAGGGAAAGCTATTTGGTATAAGTATATATTATCTAATTCTGTGATACTTCTGGAAAAGCCCGGAATTCTTTTTCTTTTGACAGTTAGTCCATATTCTACTGGCAATTAACAATAAAACAGAATGATTTATTCCCATTTGGCCTCTGAATGAAGTGCTGTGGGGGCTATAGAAAGGTAATTATTTTATTAGGTGTCTCTATATCTTAGTTACCAGTGATAGAAACCAACTTGATGCAATTTCAGCAGAAAGTAAATTTATTAATAGGAAGGACCTCACAGAATTCTCCAGGAAGCTGTAGAATTAGCTTTGGAGGCTACCAGGCCAGGAAAAGGGGCCCCAGTGTACAATGCTGCTGTTTAAAAGCTGCAAGCTAGATGCTGCCTCTAGAATAGCTTTTCTATTGTATCTGGAAACTGGAAGCAGCTGCCCATTGCTACATGTTTACCTTCTCTAAAAATGGAGTCTGTGGCCTGTTTTCTCATGGCTCTAGTTTTTGCCTCAAAGACTGTGGAGTATATGCCTGAACAGTCAGAGTCTTGCTTACAGACTCATGCTCAAAAGTAAGTAGTTGACATTTTGAGCCTCTCAGGTAGGAACTATCTTTAATTTAGAAGTTAAGGGACCCCCTAAACAAAGAAAGAGGACTCTGATACTAATTCACCAAGAACAACAACAAATATCCACTAGATTAAAAATGGAGATAAAAACGAGGAAAATTTTTTGGGAAAGTAGTCTCGTTTTGGCTTTTGTTGAGGAAGATTTTGTCAGACAAAGAGAGAGCACGTGATTGGGAGGACACTGCCAGGAAAGAAAAGACCATAGCAATGGTTCTTAAGTAGTTTTAGAATCAACTGAGAAGCTTTTAAATAAATCAACATAAAAATTCTGAGTCAGTAGGAATGGACTGAGGCTCTGGTTCCTCACAAAATTATCAGAAGATTATTGCAATCACTTGGCTAAGCATTTCTGATATCAAAAGCATGGACATGTGAAATAAATGGTGTGTTTTGAGAAAGTAGTAAGTTGTTGGTGCAGTATGAGTGGAACACAGGCAGAAGGTCAGATGTGAGGCAAGAAGGGTAAACTGTGGCCAAACAGGGAAGATTATGAAGTTTATCACACAGGCCGGCCATCAGACATTTGGGAAATTAGGAATGATACAACATAGAAGCCTATTAATCTTGCATGTGGGAGAAGTACAATAAAACAAATACTTCAGTAAATAGTGGGAAATGACTGTGCATCAGTTATAAAACAGAAGAGAAAAATATCCCGAAGAAAATGGAATAAAACTGGGATTTTACAGGGGCACCTGGGTGGCACAATCAATTGAGTGTCTGACTCTTGGTTTTGGCTCAGTTGTGATCTCAGGGTCATGAGATGGAGCCCTGCATCAGAGTATAGAGTCCGCTTGAGATACTCTCCCCTTCTCCCTCTGGCTCTCCCGCCATGTTCTCTCTCTCTAAAATAAACAAAATCTTTTTAAAAAACCCTGAAATTTTGGGGCACCTGGGTGGCTCAGTGGGTTAAAGCCTCTGTCTTTGGCTCGGGTCATGGTCCCGGGGTCCTGGAATCGAGCCCCGCATTGGCCTCTCTGCTCTGGAGGGAGCCTGCTTCCTCCTCGCTCTCTGCCTGCCTCTCTGCCTACTTGTGATCTCTGTAAAAAAAAAAAAAAATCTTAAAAAAAAAAACAACCCTGAAATTTTATATGTCTTATATGTAGGTGCCTGAAAGTTCAGTCAGACAACAGAACCAGATGTTCTTTCAGTTTTTGTGGGTGAATGAAAGTAGATGATTAGTCAATGTAGATTATAAAGGGGGAAGCAAGAACTCTTAAAAATTCTTTAACTTTTTGGAGTTAAGCTCTTAAAATTAAGAACTCTTGAAATTCTGAACTTTAAACAAAACTTTTTAAACAGAGGACAGACCAAGATCACCTTTTGCCAGGGAAGCTCTGGGAAGAGAATGGCTGCTGCAGAAGGAAGGAGAACCCAGCCTGTACTAATGTAGTTTGGGTTAACTGGAAGATAGTCTTCTATCAGAGAAAGAGAAAGTTTCCCTATTCCCACTTTGTCACACCGGTGACATGTGTGTCATGTCATGGGGGCGATAACATGATAAAAACTGAGACTGCCTATGATCCAGAATTAGTTACTCCCTTTCCTAGATGGCTTACAGGGTATCATCTGTATAAACAGATGATCTTAAGTTAGGTTGCACCTATTCACACATGTTGACATTAAGTCTAAACATGTATTATTGGCATTTGGGCATGCTGTAATTCATTGCCCTTAGCATACGAAGTGCTTTGTGGCATGATGATCCTGATTTCTAGAGCTAAACCAATAGATTAATAAATGATAAATCACACAGAAACATCCTTCTGAGAAGAACAGAAATGTTGATGGGATACCATCCAAAAGGTAATGGCCCAGATCCACTTCTGGAATGGATGAGGAGTAAGGAGCTTACCAGACAAACAGTCAAAGCTGGAAAAATTATAGAAGCACAAACATTAAAAATTTTTAGACTGTTTTTTAAAATTTTTTATTTAATATTTTTTTAAATTTCTTTTCAGCGTAACAGAATTCATAGTTTTACACCACACCCAGTGCTCCATGCAATGCGTGCCCTCCATAATACCCACCACCAGGCTCCCCCAACCTCCCACCCCCCACCCCTTCAAAACCCTTAGGTTATTTTACAGAGTCCATAGTCTCTCATGGTTCATCTCCCCCCCCACCCGCAATTTCCCTCAACTCCCTTCTCCTCTCCATCTCCCCATGTCCTCCGTGTTATTTGTTATGCTCCGCACTGTTTTAAGGGCAAAAAGCAAATGAACAGCCTTTCTTACAACTGTAATTAGCCCTTACTTACAGAGCAGAAATTTTACTCCAGGTGAGGAAGGCTGAGAATAAATGGCCTCAATCATCCTTGCCCCAGCTCAGTTTTAGGGTAGAAGTTCCACACCAGCAGGGGCAAGCCAAAAAGATCAGAGGTGACTGTTCCACCAACTGTCCCATTCATAAAATGGGTGTCACCCCAAGAAAAGTGGGCCACTGTCCTTGTCCTTAGCTTCAGAGCAGTGGCTCAGAGATTTTGCCTAGGCATAGATGCAGGCCATAAAAACAGTGTTTTAAAGCTCTCTCCAAAATAGGTAATTTTATTTAGAACAGAATGTAAAATAGTTCAAGATTAAGGGTGACACAAGTAAGAAAGTACAAGAAGGCTAGTAACTCTTCACGAGAAACAAGATAAATGGCAGGCCACATCAGTACAGAATTATAAAGGAATGGATTTATCAGTTACCAAACCAAACAAAAAAATACCTCAGGAAAATGGGATTTTTACCAGAGAGAACCAAGGAAAGAGAGAAAGAAGAGTCCTTCTGGGGTAGGAACAAACTTCAAAAAGAAAGGCCTCAAAACCTACTCTAGCAAAGAGGCCAAAATTTAATTGGATCAGACTATAGAGTAATTTGTGTCCTTAAGCCTTGTCAAAAACAACAGAGTATTCCACGGGCAATCAGTGAAGCTCAACAGATGTGTGAGATACCAATAGAGGCAGACAGCATAATAATGATCAAGAAAGTAAAAAAGAGCTATGTTATAAATACTGTTATTACATGGTGACCATGTGCATGGGCAAATCCAAACCATTTCAGGAGTATTATCAGAAGCCTGACACAATGGGGTAAATAGATCTCACTAAAATAGTCTAGCTAAGTAATTAAACAAATAAACAAGTAAACAACAACAAAAAAGTCCTGGAAGAGAGGATCAGTATCTAGAGTTGATAGGCTATTGAAAATGTCAAGTTTCCAACAACAAAAAATTATGACATGCAAAAAACATTAAAGTATGACCTAAACATAGGGAAAAAAGTGAGTAGAAACTAATTTGTGGGAGAGCATTTCTCAACTCTTTTTGAAGCCATTATTATTCTGATACAAAAATTAGATACAGACATCACAAGAAAAGAAAACCACAGATTGATCTCTCTTATGAATACAGACACAAACATCTTAAATTAAGTAGCAGGAAACCAAATCTGGCAACATATAAAAAGTATCATACACCATGACTATATGGAACTTATCCCAGGAATGTAAGGTTGGTTTAACATCCAAAATCAATTAATTTAATACACTATATCAGTAAAATAAAGAAAACTCACATGTTATTATCTCAACAGAACAAATAAAATAATAATAAATAAATAATAAATATATAATAAATAAATTAAAAAATCCAACACCTCTTGATGATAAAATATCTACAAATTAGGGGTGTCTGGGTGGCTCAGTTGGGTAAGTGTCTATCTTCAGCTCAGGTCATGATCTCGGGGTCCTGGGATCAAGCCCTGTGTAAGGCTCCCTGCTTAGTAGGGATCCTGCTTCTCCTTCTTCCCGTTACACCCCCATACTCTCTTTTGCTATCTCTCTCTCTTTCAAATACATAAATAAGTAAAATCTTTAAAAAAAATACTCCAAAAATTAGAATTAGAGAAGGGAACTTCCTCAAAGAATAAAAACCATCTATTAAGAATCCACAGCTCATATCATAATTAACAGGGTAAGAATGAGTGCTTTTTTGGGGTGCCTGGGTGGCTCAATGGGTTGAAGACTCTGCCTTCGGCTCAGGTCATGATCTCGGGTCCTGGGATTGAGCCCCACATTGGGTTCTCTGCTCAGCAGGGAGCCTGCTTGTGATCTCTGTCTGTCAGATAAATAAATAAAATCTTAAAAAAAAATGAGTGCTTTCTTCCTAGATTAGGAAAAAGACAAAGGATATCCACTCTTAACACTTCTATTCAACACTTTACTGGAAGTTCTAGCCAGGGAAACTAGGCAAGAAAATGAAATATGAGGGACCTAGATTAGGCATAAGTAAAACTATCTCTATTTCAGATGATATGGTCTTCTCTGTAGGAAATTCAAAGGAATTCTCTAAGAACTATAAAAATTTGTAAACGAGTTCAGCAAAGTTGCAAGACAAGATCAATATAAAAAAATCAGTCACTTTCTTTATATTGACAATGAACAATATGAAATGACATTAAGAAACAATTCCAAACTAATGATGATACAGTGGCTAATTGAACACAATAAAAAAAAATAATAAAAAGAAACAATTCTATTTAAAATTATATCAAAGGAATAAAATATTTAGGAACAAATTTAGGAAAAGAAGTATAAAATTACACTCTAAAAACTATGAAAGATTACTGAAGAAAATTAAGACTTAACTAAATGTAAATACATGTTCATGGATGAACATGAGCCTTACTATTGCTAAGACGCAACATTCCCCAAACTGATCTTTAGATTAAATACAATCTCTATCAAAATCACAGCTGGCTTCTCTGTAGAAATTGACAGGCTAAATGTAAAATTTATATGAGAGTTCAAGGGACCCAGAATAGCCAGGACAAACAATCTTGAAAAAGAAGGACAAAGTCGGAGAACTCAATTCCTTACAGTAATCATGCAACATGATGCCCCCAGCTTTGTTTTTCTTTTTCAACATTTCCTTAGTGATTTGGGGTCTTTTCTGGTTCCACACAAATTTTAGGATACATAAATTTTAGGACTGTTTTGTTCCAGCAGTTTGAAAAATGCTGGTAGTATTTTGATCAGGATGGCATTGAAATAATAGATTGCTCTGGGCAGTATAGACATTTTAACAATGTTTATTCTTCTGATCCATGAGCATAGAATGTTTTTCCATCTTTTTGTGTCTTCTTCAATTTCTTTCATTAGTGTTCTGTAGTTCCTCAAGTACAGAGCTTTTACCTCTTTGGTTAGGCTTATTCCAAGGTATCTGATGGTTCTTGGTGCTATAGTAAATGGAATCAATTCTCTAATTTCCCTTTCTATAGTTTCATTGTTAGTGTATAAGAAAGCAACTGATTTTTGTGCATTGATTTTGTATCCTGCCACATTACTGAACTACTGTATGAGTTCTAATAATTTGGGGGTGGAGTCTTCTGGGTTTTCCATATAAAGTATCATGTCATCTGTGAAGAGAGAGAGTTTGACTTCTTCTTTGTCAATGTGAATACCTTTTATTTCTTTTTGTTGTTTGATTGCTGTTGCTAGGACTTCCAGTACTATGTTGAACAACAGTGGCAAGAGCGGACATCCTTGTTGTGTTCCTGATCTCAGTGGGAAGGCTGTTCGCTTCTCCCCGTTGAGAATGATATTCACTGTGGGTTTTTCATAGATGGATTTTAAGTTGAGGAATGTTCCCTCTATCCGTATGCTTTGTAGCATTTTAATCAGGAAAGGATGCTGTATTTTGTTAAATGCTTTTTCTGCATCACTTGAGAGGACCATGTGCTTCTTTTTTTTCTCTTATTGATTTGTTCTACCACATTGATTGATTTGCGAATGTTGAACCACCCTTGCACCCCAGGGACCTACCTGGTCATATAATCACCAAGACAGCATAGTAGTGGCACAAAAACAGAACACATAGGCCAATGGAACACAGTAGAGAGCCCAGATATGGACCCTCAACTCTATGGTCAAATAGTCTTTGATAAAGCAGGAAAAAAATCCAGTGGAAAAAAGACAGTTTCTTCAATAAATGGTGCTGGGGAAACTGGACAGCTATGTATAGAAGAATGAAACTTGACCATTCTCGTAAACCATACACAAAGAACCATACATCATACACAAAGAATAAACTTGAAATGGATAAAAGACCTCAACGTGAGAGGAATCCATCAAAATCCTAGAGGAGAACATAGGCAGTAACCTCTTCGATATCAGCCACAGCAACTTCTTTCAAGACATGTCTCCAAAGGCAAAGGAAACAAAAGTGAAAATGAACTTTTGGGACTTCATCAAAATAAAAAGCTTCTGCACAGCAAAGGAAACAGTTAACAAAACAAAGAGGCAACCCACGGAATGGGAGAAGTTATTCACAAATGACACTACAGACAAAGGGCTGATAGCCAACATCTATAAAGAACTCCTCAAACTCAACACTCAAAAAACACATAATTACATTAAGAAATGGGCAGAAGACATGAACAGACACTTCTCCAAAGAAGACATACAAATGGCTAACAGACACATGAAAAAATGTTCATCATCATTAACCACCAGGGAGATTCAAATCAAAACCACATTGAGATACCACCTTATACCAGTTAATGGCCAAAATTAACGAGACAGTAAACAACAAGTGTTGGAGAGGATGTGGAGAAAGGGGAACCCTCTTACACTGTTGGTGGGAATGCAAGTTGGTGCAGCCACTTTGGAAAACAGTGTGGAGATTCCTTAAGAAATTAAAAATAGAGCTTCCCTATGACCCTGCAATTGCACTACTGGGTATTTATCCCAAAGATACAGATGTAGTGAAAAGAAGGGCCATATGTACCCCAATGTTCATAGCAGCAATGGCCACAGTTGCGAAACTGTGGAAATAGCCAGGATGCCCTTCAGCAGATGAATGGATGAAGAAGATATGGTCCATATATACAATGGATATTACTCAACCATCAGAAATCATGAATACCCAACTTTTGTGTCAAAATGGAGGAGATTATTCTGAGTGAAATAAGTCAAGCAGAGGGATTCAATTAACATATGGTTTCACTTACTTGCAGAACATAAAGAATAACATGAAGGTCACTAGAAGAAAAGGAAAAGTGAAGTGGGGGAAATTGGAGAGGGAAATGAAGCATGAGAGACTATGGACTCTGAGAAAGAAACTGAGGGTTTTAGAGGGGATGGGGGTGGGGGGATGGGTGAGCCTGTTGGTGGGTATTAAGGAGGCCACGTATTGCGTGGAGCACTGGGTGTGGTACATAAACAATGAATCTTGAAACACTGAAAAAATAAAATAAAATAAAAAAAACTTACAGTAATCATCACAAAGCTAAGTAATTAAGAGAGTGTGGTACTGGCATAAAGAAAGACACAGATCAATTGAATCCAACTGAAAATCCAAAAACAAACCCTCATATTTATGGTCAAATTTTTTCAACAAAAATGTTACAGGAATTCAAAGGTGGAAAGTAAACTTTCCAAATGGATCTATGACAAACAGATACTCATATACAACTGTATATGATTTTATAGGGTTATTAGGGAATATAAATGAAGTGTAAGAATGAAACAATTCTACCACTCAAACACAACTCATGGTTCAACTGTTGATTTTTGTATATCTTCTTCCAGAATTTTAAATTTTATGCATTTTTAACAAAAAAGCCCATGCTTCAACAAAATCTTTGCAAACACTGTGTATAACAATATCATAATATTGCCCTGTAATTTGTTTATTACCATTCACTACTGTTTATCACTTAGGTTCTTTCCAAATTTAATTTTTATAAATAATCTTGCAAATTTCCTCGAGATAAGGCTTTTTCTATGCTTCTTTGGAATAGATTTTTAGAAATTGGGTCAAGGATAATAATAACTTTAGGCTTCTGGCATACATATGTATCTTCACTGCTTTTAAGAGTTGTACCAATTTACATCTACCAGCAGTGTAAAAAAAATACAGTTGGCCCTTGAACAACATGAGGGTCAGGGGCACTAACTCCCTATGTAGTTGAATATCCATTTATAATTTTTGACTCCCCAAAATCTTTACTAATAGCTTATTGTTGATCTGAAGCCTTATAGATAACATACAGTCAATTAACACATGTTTTATACATTACATGTATTATATACTGAATTCTTATAATAAAGTAAGCTAGACAAAGAAAATGTTATTAAGAAAATCATAAGGAAGAGAAATACATTTACAGGTCTGTACTGTATCAAAAGCAATCTGCATGTAAATGGACCCATGCAGTTCAAATCCATGTTGTTCAAGGTTTAATTGTTTCTGCTTCTACATAGCTTCACAAACATACCTCATTTTCATGAGCAGTATCATCTTTAGAAGTCTTTAGACCATATATTTGAAATTTTACTTATAAGCTATATTGGAGGAAGAACTCATTTTAAGTTTAGTAATGGGGGTAATATTAATATTTGCTATAAAAGTTTTGCATAACAGCAAAGGAAACAATCAACAAAACTAAAGACAACCTATGAAATAGGAGAAGATATTTGCAAATGACATATCAGATAAATGACTAGTATCCAGAATCTATAAAGAACTTATCAAAGTCAACACCAAAAGTTAAATAATCCGGTTAAGAAATGGGCAGAAGACATGAACAGACATTTCTCTAAAGAAGGCATACATATGGCCAAGAGACACATGAAAAAAACGCTCAACTTCTTTCATCATCAGGGAAAGACAAATCAAAAGCATAATGAGGTACCACTTCACACTTGTCAAAATGGCTAAAGTTAACAACTCAGGAAACAACAGATGTTGGCAAGGGTAGAGAAAGGGGAACCCTTTTACCGGCTGATGGGAATGGAAACTGGTGCAGCCACTCTGGGAAAACAAACAGTATGGAGGTTCCTCGAAAAGTTAAAAAGTGAGCTCCCTATGACCCAGGAATTATATTACCAGGTATTTATCCAAACGATACAAAAATACTGGTTTGAAGGAGCACGTACGTGTACCCAATGTTTATATCAGCACTATCAACAATAACCAAATTATGGAAAGAATCCAAATGTCCACTGAAAGATGAATGGATAAAGAAAATTATATATATTATGTAACTATATAATATAAATATAAATATATAAAGGAATATTACTAAGCCATCAAAAAGAATGAAATCTTGCCATTTGTAATGATGTGGATAGAACCAGAATGTATTATGCTAAGCGAAATCAGTCAGTGACAGAAAGACAAACACCGTATGATTTCATTTTTTGTGGAATTTAAGAATCTAAAGAGATGAACATGGGGAAGGTAAAAAAAAATAAGATAAAAAGAGAGAGGGAGTCAAATCATAAGAGACTCTTAACTATAGAGAAAAACTGAGGGTTGATGGAGGGGAGGTGAGGGGGAATGGTCTAAACGAGTGATAGGTATTAAGGAGGGCACTTGCTGGAATGAGCACTGAGTGTTATATGTAAGTAATGAATCACTACATTCTACTGAAACAAATACTACACTATATGCTAACTAACTTGATTTTAAATAAAATATTGGAAGAAAAACAAAAAAAGAAAACAAAAACAAAAAACAAAAAAAGGTTTGCGTAGTTTTATGAGATTAATGTATCATATCTTAAATAGAAGTCAAGGCCATTTTTCTTATTCTGGAAAAGAATGGGCTTGTATCAGTAAGATCAAATAAATATTTTGGCCATGTCTACAAGGCATTGTAATAGAAGTGGGAGAATGTGATGGGAAGGTACAGGCACAAAAATAGTTCAATAACAATATGAAATTTACATAAATTTCAGAAAATAGCATAAGTTAAAATTATAACCTGTATTTAAATATCTCTGGTTTAACACTTTTCATAATAAAGTCTTACTAAACCTTGCCTTTCTACTCCTATGCTCCTAATACTTACTATACACCTTTTATTTCTACTTCATTTAGATTCCTTGTGCTGGTATTAATTATTTTTAGATATCAACAATAGTAATACAGGACAGTCATAAAAAGAATTTTTATTCTTAAAAATGAAAAATTAAATGATTCCTTCTTAACATGTATGTGAACCTTAATTTCATGTGCACATAAATAAAGCATTCCATAGTTCTAGTACAGTGTTAACAAAGAAATCAACCATCATCCTCAATCTTTGTTTATACCATGAGAGATTTCAGTGCAGAATGTAGGGTATTGGATGAACAAGTAATTAAAGCTCACCTAAATAAACAGAGGTCTGCAAAGTCTGGGAGATTAAAATCTATGAAAAGTTATATGGTAAGTCAGCTCATCAGCTCAAGGATCAAAATACAGGAGAAATATGATCATAATTCTGATTAACCTTGCCATAATATTTCTCAGCAACTAAGTCTTTTTAAAGATATATATGAAAAGTCAAATGACATGGATATGGGATAATCAATCAGTCACACGAAAAGCAAGGATCGTTTGGAAAGTGATAAAAATCAATGATACTTTTCCAAGATGATAGGAAAATATATTCATTTTTTTAGAGGAGAAAAAACAATCTCTATGTTAAGTAGTCCAACTGTTAAATAAAATGTCAGATTTCATGTTTGTAAGAACAAATACTTTAATAATAACTGTACTTTTTATTGAAATATTATTGGTATATACTATATGGAAACTTGAGAATATGAATAATAGAAACAAGTGTGTGCTGATGTTCAAACAATTAAAACTTTAACTCAAGTACATAGTATTCTGAAGAATAAGTAGGATAAAAATGAGTGAAGTGCCAGGTATAAAAATGTAGTGAATTAGAGTACATGCACCAATTAACAGTTGCCATATGATAATATGGGTGATTGTGGCCAGATATTCTGATTATTCAAGCAGTGTCAGAAATGTTAACTTTAATGTAAAATTTCCTAATTTTGAAAGATTATATGACACAAATGACATAATAATAAATTATTAACAAGTTAATAATTTGATATATTGATATAATAATAACATGAATTATTTTTATATGTGCTGAATCTGATTTGTAGGCCAGTGGTTTTGTAAATCTAGAATAAATAATGCTATTTTGGTTATGTATAATTGATTTACATTTATAATAAAGAAAACGTTTCAAATACTTTAGTCCAATTTTCTCATATCAATCCTACATATCATTCTTTTTTTAGTAAGCTTACAAATGAAAATACAAAACTGTAAGATCTTAACCATGCTTTCATTTCCAAATGTCTTGGCATTGGGTAAGAGGGAGAAAAGAGAAGTTAAGTATGCTTCCAGACTTTGAACATTTAGCAAAGAACAATTATAATCTCAAAGATACACAACTACAATCTAGACTCTTTATTTTTTTGTTTATTTTCTTTCAGTTATCCCTTAGTTATTCAGAATGACAGAGTCCTGTAGACTTAGTTGTCTGTTTGTTTCAGGAGCGGATGGGAAAAGTAGTTGCTTTAAAATGTGATTAAAATATGACGCCTCTGTTTCGTATTTATTTTTCTTTTAAAGCTTCTGATTTTAAGCTTAGGCAACTTTAACCAAGGGAAGAAGGACCAGACAGTTGCCGTAGCCCTAGTTCAATGCTTATGACTCTGCATGGGAAATGCTCTAACAACAATCACAGCAAACAGACAATCGACTCTATCTTCTGCCAAAGCAGTGAGAAAAAAAGTCATTCATATATTGTTGGGGGGAGTGCAGTGTGGGTGTACAATCTTTAAGGAGAGTTTAGCCAATACTTATTAAAATTAAAAATGTACTTACTATTTTGTATTCTGGTTATGGTGATGGTTATGCAAATTTATGAATATGTTAAAATTTGTAGGATGGTACATAAAAACAAAGAAATCAGTTTTACTGTATGATAATTTTTTTAAAAGATCAAGTGAGCATATATATACCACCATAGCCTACTACCAGGGTTGTGGACACTTTCAGGTTAATAATTACAGCACCTTAAAGGTGGGCAATGCTGACAGTTCCCATCCATTATCTCATCTGATTTTATAATTATCCAATTAACATAGAGAGTAATCTCCAATTTTTACAGAAGAGTACACACCAAGCCTCCACGAAAGGGGGAGTGACTTACCTAAAAAGCCACATGGCAATGGAATAATGAAGCCCAAACCGAATCCAGGCCTGTCTGCACAATTTGAAACAAGTTCCATCCCCAATGCCCCCACTCTCTGTTGCTCTGAGATGGTTGAAACAATAAAGTTTTTTTTTTTTTTTAATGCATTAACTCTTTGACCTAGTAATCCTGCTTCGGAAATTTAACCTGCAGATATCCTAAACATGCACAAAACAATAATATTCTATTTCTTCCACTGTAGCGGTGTTTATATCACCAAAGATTGAAAGTAACTCAAATGTTCCTCCGCAAGGGGCTGAGTAAATAAACTATGACATACTTCCAATGGAGAACCATGTGGCTCTGAACAGGAGTAAAGAATATTAAAACAAAAACCAAAACAAAAAAATTAAAAAACTACCAGAACGCCAAGAAAAATTGTTCAGCAAAGGAAAAAAAAAGCAAACTATAACAAAATATATTGTATGCTACCACTTGTGTAAGAAAGGTGAGAATATATCCGTATTTGTATCTACTGTGTTAGTATGTTGTGTGTTAAACAAACACAAAAGTGTACACAAGAAAACTAGTAATAGCTTTGACCACAATGAGTTGGTGGCAGAGAAGACAGAGACATGGGTGGAAGCAAGATTTTTGGTGAGTTCTTTTTAATATGATTTGAGTTTTGAACCATATGTTTAAAGTTAAAAAGACAGTTAAGAAAGAAAGGGATTATAGACAGGTGAGTGGAGCTTTAAGTTTATGTGCTAACCTTTTACTTTGCTTCCAGAAGCAGCATTTTTACTTTAACCTTTCTCTTGGCTCTAGCAAGAACAAAGCATGTTCTACTTAGAGTAGTTTTTGCTTCATGTGAGCCTGAAGAAGGAAGGGAAAATCTGTATTGGAGACTTAGGTGGAGAACACATTTATTGTGACTTAAAAAGAGCCATCAACTAAGTATACGCAGCTTAGTTCCTAGATTTGTTCACCATAGCCCACTAAAGGTATTATTAATTTTATCTGAACAGGGAAGGAAATACCTGCTCAACTGACTTCAGAACTAAAATTAGGATTTCTTTATTTCTGTTACAAATTGCTAATAACTAGGGGCACCTGGATGGCTCAGTGGGTTAAGCCGCTGCCTTCGGCTCAGGTCATGATCTCAGGGTCCTGGGATCGAGTCCCACATCAGGCTCTCTGCTCGGCAGGGAGCCTGCTTCCCTCTCCCTCTCTCTGCCTGCCTCTCTGCCAACTTGTGATCTCTGTCTGTCAAGTAAACAAATAAAAACTTTAAAAAAAATCAAATTGCTAAGAACTAAATATCGTACGCTCTGTTTGAAAGAGCAAAGGATTCTAAAACCTTGGTCTCAGCAGTTAAACTGTCAAATACAAATAGCAGATAATCTATATGTACTTCACTGCCATCCACTAAGAATCATTCTTCACAGAACCCTCACTGAGAATTTCTCCTTATTGTAAAAAGTACAGAATGATTTGCAAGTGAAAAAAGCTTTCCAGGCTCAGGGTTACCTGCTTTCCATTGGAGCTCTGTAAAGCTGTTGTAAATGATGATACACAATCATAGCTTATATTTCTGGAGTGATTTGCGGTATACAGACTGAATTCTTATATCTTATTTCATTTCATCTTTACACTCTGATGTGTGGGTATTATTAGCTCTGTTTTATAAATTAGGAAACTGTAGTTCACAGAAGTGAGGTGATTGGATAAGATCCTACCTGCAGGGGCACCTGGGTGGCTCAGTTGATTGAGCATCTGACTTTTGATTTCGGCTTAGGTCATGACCTCAGGTTGTGGGATCCAGCCCCATGTCTAGCTCTGTGCTCAGCGCAGAATATCTCACTGTGCCTCTCCCTCTGCTCCTTTCCCCCACTCGTGCTCTCTTTTTCCCTCTCTCTTTCTATCTCTAGAATAAAAAAATAAAATCTTAAAAAAAAAAAAAAAGATCAACCTCCAGAGATTGGCAGAGGCCAGTCTGGAACCCAGATCTGATCCTAAGACCAACTGATTGTCTATTTTCACAAAGTTATAAATATATATGTATATATACATATATAATTATCAATGCCTGCCATAAATACACATATGACTAGTTTAGAGAAAACTAATGATAGTTATATCTGTTGAGAAAGTGAAATCCTAAAGTTGGTCTGTAAGGAAAAAATACCCAGTAGTTAAAAACACCTTTGGAGAGAATTTAAATTATCCACCAAGTAAAAGACATATAGTGTGGATGTTTAAAAACCCTGGTTATATTAAATTTCAAAGTACAAATTAATATATCACATACATTAGGGTACATACCTAAATATTACCTTAGAAAAGAGAATTATAATAGGTGAAAAGGTGAATCTCTTTTTTTTTTGTAATTAACATATAATGTATTATTAGCCCCAGGGGTACAGGTCTGTGAATCGCCAAGTTTATACACTTCACAGCACTCACCATAGCACATACTTTCCCCAATGTCCATAATCCCACCACCCTCTCCCGACCCCCCCTCTGCCCGGCAACCCTCAGTTTGTTTTGTGAGAATAAGAGTCTCTTATGGTTTGTCTCCCTTCTGATCCCATCTTGTTCCATTTATTCTTTTCCCACCCCCCAAACCCCCCACGTTGCATCTCCACTTCTTCATATCAGGGAGATCATATGATAGTTTTCTTTCTCTGATGGACTTACTCTGCTAAGCATAATACGCTCTAGTTCTATCCATGTCATTGCAAATGGCAAGATTTCATTTCTTTTGATGGCTACATAGTATTCCATTGTATTTATATACCACATCTTCTTTATCCATTCATCTGTTGATGGACATCTAGGTTCTTTCCATAGTTTGGCTATTGTGGACATTGCTGCTATAAACATTCGGGTGCATGTGCCCCTTTGGATCACTACATTTGTATCTTTAGGGTAAATACCCAGTAGTGTTATTGCTGGGTCATAGGGTAGCTCTATTTTCAACATTTTGAGGAACCTCCATGCTGTTTACCAGAGTGGTTGCACCAGCTTGCATTCCCACCAACAGTGTAGGATGGTTCCCCTTTCTCCACATCCTCTCCAGCATCTGTCATTTCCTGACTTGTTAATTTTAGCCATTCTGACTGGTGTGAGGTGGTATCTCATTGTGGTTTTGATTTGTATTTCCCTGATGCCGAGTGATGTGGAGCACTTTTTCATGTGTCTGTTGGCCATCTGGATGTCTTCCTTGCAGAAATGTCTGTTCATGTCCTCTGCCCATTTCTTGATTGGATTATTTGTTCTT
>PISX010009340.1:0-76308 GCA_004024625.1 Mellivora capensis
GATGATATGTGTAAAGAATGGCCATAGTTCCTGGGAGGAAGTAAACCTTCAATAATTATTAGTTTAAAAAGTTAGGTTTAGCGCTGTTGAAGGAAATTGGCTCATTCAAATTGGTCTTGGTGAATATGTTGTTTTATGTAAGAACCTGTGTTGTTTTGCATTTGGCTTATTCTTCATGTACGGTTGTGTCTTATTGGCTAATTGATTCACTGACTTCTTCATTCAGGAACTATTTAGGGACACCTGGTGGGCTCAGTGGGTAGAATGTGTGACTCTTAATGTCGGGGTCATGAGTTCGAGCCCCACATTGGGCATGGAGCCCACTTAAAAGAAAAGAAAAAGGACTATTTATTAAGCACTTATGATGCTCCAGATTTTCTTCTAGACATTGGAAGCACAGCAACAAACAAGACAGCAAAGGTCCCTGCTCTTATGGATATGCATGTTAGTGGGAAGAGACAGAAAGGAAAAGAAACGAGTAAGAAGTAGTAAACTGACAACAAAGAAAATTAACTGATGGTGATAAATGCTGAGAACAAAAAATGAAACCAGGTGTTGTGATAGAGTCTGAGGAAGCTTTAGATCAAGTGTTCAGGGAAGGCCTCTCTTGAGAGGTGACATTTAAGATGACATCTGAATAACAAGATGGAGCAATTTTCTAGAGTCTGAAGAAGATATGATAGTGATTTAGATGAGGGTGGAAGTGGTTAGGATGGAGAGAGACGTGATTGGGTTAGGAGATGTGGCAAGAGAATCAACAGAATTCACTGATGGGTTGGATGGAAGATATAAGGGAAAGAGGGGAATCAGGACGACTCCTCCAGCCTCTGGCTTGTTGGGGTAGCGGTACCATCTGCAGACATGGAGCAGGTTGGGGAGGATGGGACTGGCGCAAGAAGAATCAGATGTCTGGATTCGGAAAGACTGAGTTGCCTGTTGAACTCTGAGTGGAGTTTTCAAGTAGACAGCTGGGTACATGACACCAAAGTTAAACATTTGGGAGCTATTTTATTTTGCCTTTAGATAATATTTAATGGAGTGAGCCAGATGAGAGTACTTAGGGAAAAAGTACAGTTAAGAAAAGAGGTTGTAGGAGTATTCTTAAAATGTCAGGTACTTAGGACTTATAACAAAACTTTATTTTTATTTTTTTAAAAAGATTTTATTTATTTATTTGACAGAGAGAGAGAGCGCACAAGCAGGGGGAGCAGCAGGCAGAGAGAGAAGCAGACTCCCCTGGGAGGAGGGAACCCCTTGTGGGGCTCTATCCTAGGACCCTGGGATCATGACCTGAGCCAAAGACAGATGCTTAACCGACTGAGCCACCCTGGTGCCCCATAACAAAACTTTAGAGTAATAGCATATAACTCTTATAGAATTATCCACAGAAAAATGAACTGAAAGGAATCTTTGACCTTCTTAGACTTTTTAGTGTATATAAATGGAGACCATAAAGAAGACTGGTTGTAATTCACTGGTCTTATATGCGTTCATTTAACCCATATTTTTGAGTGCCCACTGCCAGGCACCCTGTTAGGTACTATGTATAAAATGAAATAAAAAAAACCAGTCATGTTGGCCAAAATATTTCCTGAACACATGGTGTGTTCATAGCGCTAGATGATCTGAGTAGAGACCACAAAAATGGGAAATCAATTCTCCGTTCCCAAGAGAAGACAGTTCAAAGCTGCCACTGAAGAGCAGAACAAACCTCTCAAGGTCACAAGGAAAGAGTGTTTCCTTTTCTTTCTGTATATCTGATGTTCTTAGACTGTTGACCATTAGGAGACCTATGTGGGCCAAAGTGAATTTGGTGAAGTAGACCACAGTCTAAAACCATTTTGTCTTTTCCCCTCCCTTCTACTTCTGGTCAAAGGGAGGGCTTCCATGGGCAGCGAGAAGCTTATTTCAGTCCATCTCCTACCTGTAACGGACTGGTGCTCCAAGCGTCCAGGATTCACGTCTCGTTATCTGGGGAGAAAAGACGTAAAGAATCCATCAGCACTTTTAATGGCTGATTTCTTTTCCCTATTAAATCCAACACGGTCTCCCTGAAGAACAGTTCTAATGCTTCCACATTAATATCCACTATTTGTTCAAAATTCTGTGCTTCCTGTATAGCCGGTGGATGGCTTGGATGTACGCCCACTTCTCAGTGCAAATGGGATGGAAGGGAAGCCCCTCTTCAGGGCTAATGGTCGTATCTGCTTTATTAAGATGCAGCTGAATGTTTTGGTGGATTGTTTTCAGAAAGAACAGCCTGGGATCAATTATGGGGAAACAAAAATCATTATATTTAGTAGTCATTGTCTAATTTTTAAATGGGCTTTATTAAATAAGCCCAGATAAAAGCTTAGTTCGTTCAAGTACTTGGTACATTCACTGATCAATCATCCTGGCAGAACCATGACAATGATGAAGTTCTGCTTGGAAACAAACACTCAGGAAGTTCCACGTAATTTTTTTTTTTTTTTTTGTCCGTGTGGGCAATTGGTAATGGAAATACTTGGGAATTTTTTGGGGGGAGGTAAGGTCAAAATAATTTCTTGGTGCTTTAGGATGTCAAAATCTGTCGTCTCAGCCAAATGCTTGGCTATATGCTTAAACAGCTTCAAATGTGTGGTTTCAGTGTTGTTCCTTGAGCAACATCTTGACCCTTTCCCAGCTGCCAGCATAGCTTGCCTCTATGTCACTTTCCTTGAACAAAAATAGAAGGTTGGTTACGAAACATTGAGTTAATCCCTTACGTCTGCTATCCAAAGTGTATGGATTTCTCTTCAATCAACAGTACATAATGTGAGCCCAATAGATACTCAGCAGGGAACTTAGCTATTAAGTTTTGCCATTCCGAAGACTGAGGTTCTGTTGTTAGCTAGTACTTGACGATCTCAAGGGCATTCATTTCTGGTTTCTGTAAGTCACTGCATTTAGTTACACCACCGGAAAGTCAGACCTAGACTGTATTATCTTCTGCTTTCTGTTGGGTTAATACTAGGAAGGTACATTTGAACATTTGGTATTTTATACAAAATAACAGGAAAATCATGGGATTAATTGATCTAACGTTCCTTATATAAAGAATCACATGATAAATTCCTGCTTGAAACCAACATTGGAGAAATGTTAAGCCTTTTTAGACGACTCAGTGTATTTTCTGAGATGGGAACTAAACACTACAAATGATTTTCTCTTTTTATTGTGAATACCATAGAACTGAGAGCTTATTTTAGCATGCCCTAATATCTTTAGGTGTCCTAATATCTTAAATTCTTTACTGGCTTCTTATCCATCTTTTAAGTGTATCTAGTACAGTTTTATAACTACTGCAAGCTTTTTGAATAAAAATAAGGGAGTTTGCCTCTTTAAAGAGGCTCTCTGGAAACTCAGTTGAAATCAACTCCTCTCCCCTATCCCCCTGACCAGTTTTTCTTATCAAAGCATGCCTCCTTCATTGTAACTGTAATTGCATTGTATCGTAGTTATTAATTATTTTTTATTTCCTTGTTTATGTTTGTCTCCTCTAGACTCCAGGCTCTGTGAAGACAGACTCTATCTCTTTCAGAATGTTAGCCCTAGCTGATCGTAACACAGTAAATGTTCAATAAAAACTTGTCAAATTATGAATAAATTGCAGTAATTCTAGTACCATCAATCACTAAAGTGTTATAATACTTTAAACATCCAGAAATATTGTTGGGATATTATGTTAGATCATGATAATTTGCAAAATAATGCATGTGGTTCTTTTAAAGATGTGCTTGTTTATTTTTTATTTTATTTTTAAGATTTTATTTATTTATTTGACAGAGATCACAAGTAGGCAGAGAGACAGGCAGAGAGAGAAGAGGAAGCAGGCTCCCCGCTGAGCAGAGAGCCCAATTCGGGGCTCGATCCCAGGACCCTGGGATCATGACCTGAGCTGAAGGCAGAAGCTTTAACCCACTGAGCCACCCAGGTGTCCCTCTTTGGCTCTTTTAAAAGATTTATCACTCGGGTTTTTAGAAACTCTCCTAGAATTTTTACAATAAGCAATAAGTAACCTGACAGCAAAACAAAATATTAGAGAACTTAAGGAATCATTAGAATTCATAACTTAGTAGAGAAAAATTAATTAGCACACATGATTCAGGTAATATTATTTACAGCATAATCCCTTTATCAGGAGTTATACAGAAAGAGGGAATATTCATGGCTGCACGTTCCAAGTATAGTTTTAGGATTTACAGTTACAGAGATAGAGGCCTGTGTTTCCTTTAACAAATTCTGTCCCTAAGTCTTTTTGGGGATGGGAGAGTACAGGGAAGAAAAGCTACGTGAGACTCCTACTGCATGCTCAGAAAACAGCAAACGTGAAATGGGGAATAAGGGTTCAGGTCCAGAAGTCTTCATATCTACCTGACATGGGCATATCCTTTACCATCTTCCTCTTCTACTTCTTTCCTCCGCTCTTCTATTCCTTTCTTTGTCCTTTCCTTTAGTTGTCAGATCTCCTTAGTCTTCTCCGGTCTGTGACAGTTTCATGACTTTGACACTTTTTAATAGAAATTGTCAGATATTTTGTGGAAGGTCTCTCAATTTGGGTTCTTCTGATGTTTCCTCATGAAAAGACTGGCATTAAGAATTTGGGGGAAGGATAGCACAGATAGCCCTTCTGGTCACATCATATCTGGGCACATGATGTCAATATGATTTATTTCTGGTGATGTTAACATCAATCATTTGGCCCAGGTTATGTCTGCCAGACTTCTCTGCTATAAAGCTTTTTGCCCCCCCTTTCTATACTCTATTGGTCAGAAGTGTGTGACTTTTTGTACCCAGCTTTACTGAGATATAATTGAAGAATAAAAGTTGTTTACATTTATGCCAGTATATGTGATTTTTTGATATATGTATACATTACAAATTGATTTCCACAGTCAAGCTCATTAACATAGCTATCATTTTTTTATGTGAGGTGAGAACATTTAAGATCTACTCTTTTAGCAAATTTCAAGGATGCAACATGCTATTAATGATAGCCACCATACTCTACATTAGAGACCCAGAACTTACTCATCCTGTATAACTCAAACTTTATAGCCTTTGGCCAACATTTCCCCATTTTCCCCACCCCCAACCCCTGACAACCACCATTATACTTTCTGCTTCTATGAGTTGGACTTTTTCAGATTTCACATGTTAAGTGCGATCATGCAGTATTTGTCTTTCTGTATCTGGCTTATTTCGCTTAGTATAATACCCTCTGTGTTCATCCACGTTGTAGTGTATGACAAGAGTTCCTTTTCTCTCTCTGTCTCTCTCTCTTTTTTTAAGACTATTTTTTTAGAGCAGTTTAAGGTTCACAGCAAAATTGAAGAAAAGGTATAGAGATTTGCCATATATGCCCTGCCCCACATGTGTACAGACTTTCTCATTAGCAACATCTTCTAGCAGAGGATAATGCAATATTTGTTACAATTGATGACCCTATATTGACACATCATAATCACTCAAAGTTTATAATTTACTTTCGGGTTCATGCTTGCTGTTCTACATTCTTTGGGTTTGGACTAATATATAATGACATGTATCCACCATTATGACATCACACAGAGTATTTTTACTGCCCTAAAAATCCTCTATGACTCCCTATTCATACTCTCCTCCCAGTCTTATGGCAACTACCGAGCTTTTTACTGTCTCCCTAGTTTTACCTTTACTAGAATGTCATATAGTTGGGACATACAGTGTAGTCTTTTCTGATTGGCTTCTTTCTCTTAGTAATACGCATTTAAGTTTCCCCCATGTCTTTTCATGTTTTATAGTTCATTTCTTTTTTCAGGGATGAATAGTATTCCACCGTCTACATGTGTGACAGTATAAATATCCATTCACTTACTGAAGGACATTGTAGTTGCTTTCAAATTAGGCAATTATGAACAAAGCTGCTATAAACATTTGTGTCAGGTTTTTGTGTGAACATGTTTTTGACGCCTTTGAGTAAACACCAAGGAAGACAATTGCTGGATCATAGGATAAGAGTATATTATGTTTTGTAAAAAGCTGCCAAACTATCTCCCAAAATAGCTCTACCATCGTGCATTCCCACTAGCAATGAATGAGAGCTCTTGTTGTTCAATGTCTTTATCAGCATTCGGCGTTGTCAGAGTTTGGGGTTGTGATCGTTCTAATAGGTCTGATTTTCTTAAGAGCCAAATAGATGTATATTCAGAATTACATATGCACATCTACATATAAGCTCATATTTTCTTTATCCATTCATCTACAGTGGACACTTTTGTTGACTTTTGTCATATCTTGAATTTTGTGTATAATTCTGCAATGAACATGGGAGTTCAGATATTGGTTTTGGATACTGATTTAATTTCCTTTGCATCTATACTCAGAAATGGGATTGCCGAATCATATGACAGATCTACTTTTAATTTTTTAATGAATATCCATACTGTTTTCCATATGGCTGTACCAATAGAATTGTGTAACTTTTTCTTTAAATCAAGAATTTAAGAGTTATTTTTTATTTTTTATTTATTTATTTATTTATTTTTTAAATTTATTTATTTGTCAGAGAGAGGGAGAGAGAACAAGCAAGCACAGGCAGACAGAGAGGCAGGCAGAGGCAGAGGGAGAAGCAGGCTCCCTGCTGAGCAAGGAGCCCGATGTGGGACTCGATCCCAGGACGCTGGGATCATGACCTGAGCCGAAGGCAGCTGCTTAACCAACTGAGCCACCCAGGCGTCCCGAGTTATTTTTTATTTTTAAAAAGATTTTATTTTTTATTTATTTGACACAGAGAGAATGAAAGAGCACAAGCAGGGGAGGGGAAGAAGGAGAGGAAGAAGGAGAAGCAGATGCCCTGCTGAGCAGGGAGCCTGACCTCCACCCACCCCAGGACCATGAACTGAGCCAAAGGCAGACACTTAACCGATTGAGCCACCCAGGCACCCCTTAAGAGTTATTTTATTTAGTTTCTAAGCTTATGGGAATTACTGAAGCTATCTTTTTGTTAAAATTTGTAATTTTACTGTGAAATGCTGGAGAACATAGTTTGTAGTCTGTTGATTTTTGGAATTTATCGGTTTCTTTGTAACTTAATTTATGATCTATTTCTGTAACTGTTTCAAGTATGCTTGAAAAGAATCTGTTTTTCCCCATGGCTAAATTTCCACATTCATGAAACAGGAAGAACCGAAAATGTCTGACTCCTTTGATTTTTGTTTTGAAGTTTGCAGAACTAAAGACCAAACTGAAAGACAGAAAAATAGTACATTTGTTCTCTTCGGCTCTTTATTTTGCAACCTAACAATGGGCATACAACTTGACACAAGTAAACACCATTGGGGAAAGAGGAAAAGGAAAATATCTGTCCTTCCTGAAAATAGATTTGTTACCACTGGGTAACAGGTGCTTAATCCTCTGTGGGGGCACATTTCCAGCCTACAGAGAGGGAAGAATCACAGTGGAGGCGTAGTCATCTGTGATAGTGATTCTGATCTGTGCTTGACTTTTCAGGCCCCTGGCTTTAGACATTTATATGAGTGAAGCTAAACCTTTGTTGAGCTGCTCCAAAGTATCACTGTATGGTAATGTGGGATGGTGATCCTGCAGTGAGCTGACTGTGCCAGGTGGCTAGTGGCTTAGGGACACCATAAACGCTCATCTAAATTTGCCATTGGAAGAGGAACTTAACGATCAGGGGCTTCACCTTATGGATTTAAATCAGATCCTTAATAACCAGCCTCTTAAGTTGCTCCCCATCTGGACTCCATGCCCCTCTGCTTCTGCACTAACTCTTCTCTTGCTGCCGCTTATGCTCCTTTCTTCTCTTCTGTGAACTCTCATGGGACTCACTTTTGGTTCCCCCCACCTTCCCTGGACGTCATCATCGATGTCTCCTTCTAGTTCCCAGAAGATCTCAAGCCTTTCCAAATAGGACAAGTCATTAGGAAGTGTTTTAAGCTAGGTAGTTTTATATGGGTGTGCTTTGTGCCATTTATTTCAATTTCAGTAAATGTTTGAAAATTATCAAAGTTTATAGCTGGAAAAATTACACCCAAAAGTCTGTAATCTCAGCTATTGCTAGGATCGCAAGAGGTCTGCACTTTATCTAGATGAAGGCAGAGAATGTTGCTAATACCTGTCCACATACAAATGATAAATCTTGCCCGGGAAAGGAAAGCAGTTCCAGAGGAGAAAAAAGAAAAAAGAGGAAGAGAGGGAAGAGAGTACTAGGAGCTCAGGAGTATCAAGTGGAAGGTGGCAACAGAATGATTTGCCAATGTTTTGACTGTCATTAGAACAACAGACTCTTCACCACACATGGCTGTGTGGTATACTGTGTATTGGAAAGGGCATGAAATTGGAAGGACCTGGTTAGAATTCAGGTTTTGCTATATATTAGCTGTGAAATTTTGGCTAGGACATTTGTCCACTTTGATTCCACAGTCTTCACATATGTAAAATGCTAATAATAGGGGCCTGGGTGGCTCAGTCTGTTAAACTTCTGCCTTTTGGCTTGGGTCATGATCCCAGGGTCCAGGGATCAAGCCCCACATTGGGCTCCCTGCTCAGTGGGGAGCCTGCTTCTCCCTCACCCTCTGCCTGCCACTCCCCTTGCTTGTGCACTCTCTCTGCCAAATGAATAAAATCTTTAAAAAATAAAATGCTAATAGTAATAATACTTGCCACCCATGTACAAAAATTGTCTCTACTGGCATAATAAAATGGTATATTGGTATATTAACACTTTAAACTGGTCACAAAAATTAGGTTTTGAGGAGTGAGGTTCAGAATTGCTTTCCTTCCATTGATTTGCTTACAAAGACTTTCATCTTCCACTAGAGGTGTTGGTTAAGAAAACCTTTACAGAAATAATGATATTTGAGATATTTTTCCTGTTACCATTAACCAATTTTTATCAGGTGTATGACTTTCTGCAGATATCACCCAATTGATTTAAAAGTGAATCAATGAATGTGTTTATTGATTGCCTCATTTCATAAAGGAATTCAGGAATGACTCCTTCTGATATTCTGATGTCTCTATATTTGGGTCATGCATTTGTCTTGCCTTCCGAATGAAAAAATGTAAACTCAGCAGGTCACTCCCCAGTAATAGCTGTTCTCTTTTTAGAATGTCTTTCTGTACTTTGGAAGCTGGAATACTGCAAACTACATGTCCCAGACACCCTTGCTGCACATGGTCTACGTGGGAAATAGGTTTCACCAATTGCATACATCAGAGTAAGATTTGAGGTGCTGTTTTAATGCTGCTGGCAAATACAGCTGTGGAAACCTTGGTTTTTCTGCAGCAATGTTTCAATGTCCAGTCACTTGATCTGTCAGTGTCCAGAAGAGGTAGGGGCTGTGGAGTGGTGGCTTCCCAACTCAGCTTTGCCAATTGTGGTCAGTTAGGTGGTGGTGTGTAGGGAGCAATTCTTGGATGCCCAGGCCTCTTCCAGCCTTTCTAAGGGTGGATGTCCTCAATTCCTCATGACAAATCCTTTTCTTTCTAGAGTAGTTAGCTGGATGCTGCCACTGAATCCTGACTTAGGGACTTGTAATCACTTTGTGGGTAGAAACTCTGTGATATAAAATGATATAAACGACTCTGCATTTTAGTGGAGGGAAGCAGATGGCTGATAATTCAGTACAAGTTTTAATAAGATGGTGTTACATGCTACAGATAAAAACAAAGTTGGTAAGGGGATGGGGAGCACAGGAGATGAATGTCTCAATTTTTTTTTTTTTTAAGATTTTATTTATTTATTTGACAGACAGAGATCACAAGTAGGCAGAGAGGCAGGCAGAGAGAGAGAGAGAGGAGGAAGCAGGCTCCCTGCTGAGCAGAGTATCTGATGCGGGGCTCGATCCCAGGACCCTGGGATCATGACCTGAGCCGAACGCAGATGCTTTAACCCACTGAGCCACTCAGGTGCCCCGAATGTTTCAATTTTAAATAGGGTGCTCGTGGAAGGCTTCGCTGATAACGTGACTTTTGAGACCTGACTATCTGTTATGTCAGCTGTGTGCAAGGCTGTGGCGGAGTTCCTGTGTGAAGATACTTCTTTCCTGGGGCCCCTGGGTGGCTCAGTGGGTTGAAGCCTCTGCCTTCGGCTCAGGGTCCTGAGTGATGCTACTATTTTCCATCTCTAGGCCAGGATATTGTTTACCCACAGCAAACATGGCGGAAAAGGCTTCAGTTCGACACTGGGTTTCCGCTCCTCCCATAAAGATGGCTACAGTACTTCCGGTGTTTTGCCCCCAATAAAGATGGCGACAACACTTCCTGTTGAGAGCTTTTGCCTTCAACAAAGATGGTGGTTATGGTACAGGTTCCCTAACAGTCTGGATTCCGGTTGCGGTTTCTTTCTTTCTTTTTTTAAAAAATATACGTGTTTGCAGACGTAAGTAACAGGAAACGAGCAACCCCGTATCCATTTTTTCACGAAGGCCCGCACCGTGGCGTCTGCGGCCTGAGCACTGCGTGACTGTCCCCCCGCTCCCCGCACCCCCCCCCCCCCCAACTTGTTCGCGGCATTTCCGAGCCGGCCCGGGTTGGGGTGGCGGTAGGGTTGGCGGGAGGTGGGGGGGACCGCTCCCTCTTCGGTCCTCTGAAATCATCCCCAACACCCACTTTTTAGCTTGTCAGATTGCCCCGAAAATCCCTCATAGTTCTTCCTGTTCGTAACACAACAGGACTTCAGCTGGCGAGGCAGGGAATAAAAAGTTCCAAATGGGCGTTGGCGGCCCAAAGTGCACACCCTACCCCTCACCTGCCACCTCCCGGACTTCACCGAGGGCTCCTCAGAGGAGTGGGGTCGGGTCGCCGGCTGTTTGTACTTTCTGTGGGTTTCCGGAAGCCCCATCTGCCCCCCACCCCCTTTCTTTACCTTCATAGCCTCCACGCAAGCGCCTCAAACTCGGGCAGTGGTCTTGAAAACAAGCCTTAAAGTCGTGCGTGGCTACTGACCACGACTGGTGTGTGGACATTTTTTTCTTGTAAAGAAAAAAAAAAATCCCCATTAAATGTTCCATACACATGTAGTCGGGGGCAGTGTTGTGGAAGAGATTCGGAATTCTTAGAGGGAAGCAGTAGAGTCTGTGACCGTATATAAGGTTTATTGCAGAGACACACAATAATTTTTTCTTGGAGGTGATGGTGTATAGGGCTTTTCTCTTAGGGAAGAGAAACTTAAGCTTACTAGTACTTACCAGTTTTTGGCACCCACTCCCATGGCTATGCAGGTTCAGCAAATGCCACTGGTCAGAGGGCACCTGCAATGCATGTTGGTCGTTTCTCTGGTATTGGGGTGTATCTGATGAAGGCTATGTTAAAATAAAGCCACTGTTTCTTTTTAAGTATGTTAAAACGAAATGCTGCTCTGTAATTCTCAGATCACAGCTGCTTTTGAAGCAGGGTCCGTGACCCAGTTTTTTCCAAGTCTCTTTATCAAGCAAGGAATGGTGCTAGGATTCCATTGTGTGGAGAGCAAAAATGGAAAAGATGGTTCATATTCAGGTTGTTCATTATGTTTGGAAACATTCAAAAATTAATTTGCTTTGGCTTAACAGCTGTGTACTAAACACCATGGCCTGGACTCTGCTAAGGTTCAAAGTGGTACCTGACCTTAGGGATCTCGCATTGCCTGTGGGATGCTGTGTTTAGGGGTTGGTCAGCTCCCCGTAATCTGAGCTCCTATTTTGTCTCTTCCCAGGGAGAAATGGAGGCTAGAGACAAGCAAGTGCTTCGCTCCCTTCGGCTGGAGCTGGGTGCCGAGGTCCTGGTAGAGGGACTGGTTCTTCAGTATCTTTACCAGGAAGGGGTCTTGACAGAAAACCACGTTCAAGAAATCAAAGCTCAAGCCACAGGCCTCCGGAAAACAATGCTGCTGCTGGATATCCTACCTTCCAGAGGTCCTAAAGCATTTGATGCGTTCCTAGATTCCCTGCAGGAATTTCCCTGGGTTAGGGAAAAGCTGGAGAAGGCAAGGGAAGAAGCCATAACGGAGCTGCCTGGAGGTAGGCCTCAAAAAGATCACTGCAAACCAGCCGCAAAATTGTTGAAACTGTGTCCTTCGGATGTGAAGTTGGGGTTTTAGGCTGGGAGTTGGGAAGAGTTTGGACTGAAGGCCCGCGGCGTAGGAGGCACAGGATGAGGAGGTGGAATTAGGAAGTGCAGGGAAGGAAGAATGAGCCATGATCTTGAGGGTGAGGCCGGAGGTCAGGGAATACACTTAGAAATGCTTCCAGGGAAACTTGGCAAGTCACTGGGGAGGCATGTTCTCATCTGAGAGCCAGGTGATATCTCAGCCCTTGGCATTGGGCGCCATTTGGAAAGTGCAGATGGGAAGGCAGGCATTAGGCTTACTGGTAACTGATTTGTGGGGTGCCAGAGCGGCCGGCCGGAGAAGGTCAACTTCATGAAGGAGGAGGCAGCCTCTAGGAAGGCATGCCTTGCACCTGTTCCCTAGGCTACCCTGCACGGCCAAAGGGGATTATTTAGAAAGCTGGTTAAGTAAGTTTTTAAAGGTTATTGATTTCAAGTCGGTCTTTTTAGTTTGGCTTTGTTCAGACACCCAGAGCATTCAATGTTATAGGACTAGTAGTTTGGGGAGGGTTGCATTTTTTTTTTTTAAAGATTTTATTTACTTATTTGTCAGAGAGAAAGCACAAGCAGGCAGAGTGGCAGGCAGAGGCAGAGAGAGAAGCAGGCTCTCTGTTAGACAAGGAACCCGATGCGGGACTCGATCCCAGGACCCTGGGATCATGACCTGAGCTGAAGGCAGTGGCTTAACCGACTGAGCCACCCAGGCGTCCCTGGGGAGGGTTGCATTTTGACTTTAAAGAATGTTGGAAGCTATGGAGAAGAGAAACAGTCCTGGTGCAATGAGCCTGACTTGTCGCAGGATGGAGACGCGATGTGAAACATTTTCCCTCTTAACAACTCCATGACTTTTACTGTCTTACAAAGTTGGAGGAGCAGAGAACTGAGTTGGTAAAATAATTAATTAATTAATTAAAATAAATAAGTAAAAGAAGAAAACATCTATAAGTAAAATAAAATTAATTAAAAAAGACAAAAAATAAAAAATAAAAAAATTGCAAGTTGACTTGCAACTTTTGGAACAGTTAGGAAATGAACATGCACCAGAGTGTTTGAAAGCCGTGATAGTTAGAACTCCTCCGGGACAGTGGTCCTCAGACTTTGTTGTTGCAATTTTTTTTTTTTAAGTTTTTTTAAATTTATTTGTCAGAGAGAGAGAGAGAGCGAGAGAGTGAGCACAGGCAGACAGAGAGGCAGGCAGAGGCAGAGGGAGAAGCAGGCTCCCTGGTGAGCAAGAAGCCCGATCATGTCGCTGGGATCATGACCTGAGCCGAAGGCAGCCGCTTAACCAACTGAGCCACCCAGGCGTCCCTCGTTGTTGCAATTGTAAAAATACCAGCATAACCGGTTAGAAAACAAATGCCAGTAATAAAAGACCAGTTTTATTATTTTTGCCCCATGGATCCTCATATTTGTTTTCATTTTTGGGTTTTCTTTTTTTATGGACCTTATATTTTGAATGATTTTTCAGACCCCAAGTGCTAACTAATCATGATGAATCCTTCTGTTTTTATTAACGACAGATGTCTGGATATCTGCTCTGCACGAGGTAACCCCTTAACTTAGGAAAGCTTGGTTAAATCACAGGGGAAAAAGCAAACACATTTTCATTTCCTAGCATGGCCGAATTGCAGGTAAATGTGTTTTAGGCTTTTTGAAATATTGAAAATAGCTGTCCTTTCAGGGTCCCAGGAATTCTTAAGTTCGAGTGTCCTTCCAAAATTAAGTACTTCAGTTGTGTGAACAAATCCAAACTAAAGGAGCTAAGACATTTCTACCATTTCCCTGAAAGCGGAATAAATAAGGTAGAACTGGGGACATGTTAAGAGAAGTATTAGGGTATCCAGTGTCTTTTCCTGGTATTTGACTTCGAGATTCCTCTTGGCACCAGATAGTTGGAAAAAAAACAAAAGAAGCGAATCAAAACCCTGTTACTACCAAAATATTTCATTTAATTTTACAGTCATTTTGGGTGATGTAACTAGTCCTGTTGTACGTTGCTCATAGAGGTATGATCCCCATTTTTGCTTTTTCAGATTTATTCAGAGAATGAGAAAAAAATTATGATTTTTTTAACCAAACAGTGGAAGTTACACAGAAGTTGAGGGAAAACTAGTTTTTTAAAGTAAACAAAATGAAACAGTGAAACGTGAGAAGAAATAGAGTGTGTCTGTGTGAAAAATGTTGATTTATTAGTTCTGTGGAAGTGTTCAAAGGGAAGGATAGGTTGGTTACTGTACAGATTTTAAGTACTCTTGTTTTACTTTTTGTTGGAGTAACGTGGCTATTGAAAAATGTTTTGAAGAGAGAGTTTGATTTACGTATGTTTTCTATATACCTTTTGCAATTACAATAACATAAACTTACTTTTAAAATAAGTTTTGTTGGGGCGCCTGGGTGGCTCAGTGGGTTAAAGTCTCTGCCTTCGGCTCAGGTCATGATCCCAGGATTGAGCCCCACATCAGGCTCTCTGCTCAGCGGGACGCCTGCTTCCATACTTCTCTCTCTCCGCCTGTCTCTCTGCCTGTCAGATAAATAAATAAAAATCTTAAAAAAACCTAAATATGCTAAGTAAAAATATACTTAAAATATTAAAAAAATAAGTTTTGTTAATTATTGAGTATTTTCAGTAAGATTATAAAATACAAGTAAGGTATGGGGAATAATGGTGCAGGGAACACCTGTCTCCCCATCACTAAGTTAAAAAAAAAAAAATTTTATTTATTTATTTGTCAGAGAGAGAGCACAAGCAGGAGAGTGGCAGGCAGAGGGAGAAGCAGACTCCCCGCCAAGTAGGGAGCTTAATGTGGGACCCGATCCCAGAACCCTGGGATCATGACCTGAGCCAAAGGCAGACACTTAACTAGGTGAGCCACCCAGGCGCCCCCAATCACTAAGTTCAAAAAAAAAAAAAATTACCATTGCCTTTGAGGACCCTGGGTGTTCCTCCCCAGGCCTACCTTAGCCCCAACCCCTACATTTTGGTAAATCCTGAATTTGAAGTTTATCATTCCCTTCTTCACTTTGTAGTTTCCTCCCTCATAAAAATCACTTTTAAAATCCACTTACGGAAAATCCGCAATACCACAAGTTTTAGGGAGATATATAAAGATATAAATAAAAAAAAATTATAATGTGTGTGAGAGACTAAGCGATGGGGGAAATGATAGACTTAATTTAATTAATTAATTATTTGGGAAATGATACATTTTAAAGGAGTTCTTAGTTAACAACCTTCTCTTATTTGGGACCTTAAACTTTCAGTGTTTATTTAAGTTGATGGTGATATTTTAATTCTAAAATTCATTGAGACTTAATTAATTGAAAACCTAAGGGTTTTTTTGTTTTTTTTTTTTGTTTTTAATGCTGAAAAGAGTTTCAGAGTTGAGATGCCTTCAGTTTAATATTCCGGTAAGAAATGCAGATGGATGCAGAGGTCTATTTCCCAGGACTCTGTGCTTCTCTAGTGTTTTAAGAGTAATTTATATAAGCTTTTAAAAAGTCCATTTAAATTTTTGTGAAGGCATTTTTGAATTTTGAGGAACTAAACTGTAGGAAGATATGGTGCTTATATATTATGTGTATATATTAACCTTGTCTGATCTTTTACTCGTTTTGATTGTCATTATTTATTAATTTGTGTAGGTTTCGTGGTCCCTTCTTGGGAGGTCTGAGAACCAATGGGCAGGAATAGTTTTCTCTTTGGTGAAAAGGCTGAAACTTCTCCAAGAATGAACTGATTTAATTTTATTAAGAAGTGTTCTTGTTTTGGGCTTCTCAGAGAATCCTGGTTTCCTCTTTGCTTATTTAATTTCTGTGTTTCACTTGTAAATTTTGAGTTGCCTCAGCAGGCCCTATTTGGTGACAGATTCTAGTTAGTTGCTTTTTATTAGAGAAGAATCCACTTGTATCTTAATCCTCTCTGGTCTCTTAAACCCTATCCCCAGGAAATCCCAAAACATAAAAAACACCTTAAACCTTTGTTTCTTTCAGAGTCTGCCTAACTGATGGGCCTTCCTATTTATGTTAAAAAAAAAAAAAAAAAGTCTAAGATGTTAATGGATAATTGATTTTGTGTTTTTCTCACCCTCTAAAATATAAGAGGATTCGTATTTTAGAAGAGAAATTCTGGCAATAATATTACTTAATCCAGCTTGGCACTGTGGAAGGGACACTTCATCATGTGTGGCTTGCTGGCCAAGGTCACATAGTAGACAGTAGATCAGCTGGCAGTCCTCTCTGGGCTCCTGTTCTGTCTTTTAGGAGATGAGAACAGTGCTGGGTCTGGGTGTAGGCAGAATGTGCCCGCCTGCCTGGCTTTCTGCTCCTTATGGACCCTGTCTGCTGGCAGGCTCTCCCTAGTGCCTGAGCTAATCTGGATCTGGAAAAGAGGTTTATGGGAGCCCAAGTCTCACCAGCTGGTGGGACTTAGCCTAAGTTCTGGTGGGAGTGATTCCTGGGCCCCAGGACTCCCTGTTCCACCGTGTTGGCCCTGTTTGTGGGACCGGGTCTCTGCTGTGATTCTCACTTACCAGTCAGCCTGGTGACTTTGCCTTTAACTCCAGTCTTAGGTTAGGCTTGGGAGTTTTTTCCTCCTCCCTCCTCTGTAGGCTAGAGTCTGGCTTTATGTCCTCTTAGCCACTGGCAAGGATAAAGGACAGATGTCTTGGAACGCAGCTCGGTGCCTCATATGTTAGCATCAGATGCCTCAACACTCTAGCCTCCTGAGGCTCTTTGCTCCAGCTTTGCCTGAGCTTAAGCCGGTCCTCACCATGGACCCTGTGCCCTGACACTGGCTGCCCTCCATGGCGTAGGGTGCAGGCCTGGTCTGTTTCCCTCTGTCCAAGGGCTCCGGGGCTCAGCCTGTTCCTTTTGGAGCTGGCCTTGTGTGACCATGCAGAGGTGTATCAGCTACTATCTCAGGATCTCTTCTGGTTCTCAGATGTATACTTGGATGCATCTGAAGTTACTGAGCAATAATGACAAAAATCTTGGGGATTATAATAGGTTTACTGGAGAGATGTCTAGCCTGGGATTCTCCAGTCATACCATGAATTGGCCCTATTCTGCATGTAATAAGTTGGTGTTGATCTCCTCTTATCCAGCTTGTGGTCTCTCCAGGCGCTTCCGCTGTGGCTGGGTAGAGTTCACTTTGTGGCATCCTGTGTGCTCAAGAGGGAGTGGTGGGTCAGCGTCCATGGTGAGACCCTTCCCTGTGGTAAGGGCAGGGTCTGCAGAGAGCCCCAGTGTGATTTCTCATACACTGCCTGGGGACCAGCTCAATACCGGGCACTAGGTGAGAAGGACCTGTGAAAGCCCTCCAGATCGATCGAGGGGATGCATTTATTCATTGAAGAAATATTGAGTATTGGCATCAGGTGCTAGGATGTTAGGGGAAACAAAGCCGCTGTCTTCTAGCGTTCACTCTATGCTGTAGCCTGATGGGGATAGACAACAAGCAAATGAGCGAAAGCGCTGATGGTGAGGAAGGCCTTCGCACATCGCGCAGGGTGGTCAGAGAAAGCCTCTCTGTCCAAGTGTGTGCAGCACAGACCGGAGCTCTGCAACAGAGAGGATGCTTGGAGGAGGAACGTTTCGGAGAAAGGGGACCGCAGAGGCCCAGGAGCTGCAGCGGGAGCCCTCAGTGAGTGTGGCTAGACCCCAGTGTGGAGAACCTTCCCGCACGGAGAGTCACACTGCACGTCAGCCAAGGCTCAGGCTCGACTGCTTGTTGCTGCGCTTCCCCAAATGTGAGATGTGTGCACAGCCATGATCCTGGGTGGTTCTTAAAATGATTTTCCATGAAATGCAGCTACGGGAGTGAACCACGTGGTGAGAGAGTCATTTCCTGTTTCTTTCTGTTTCAGTCGTGATGACCTCCAGGTGAAAGCTTCCCTTTGCTGTAGCATCTCTCTTGGCACCGGCAGTTTTTCTTTTTAACACAGAGGAAAAGTTCCTTATGCGTAAAGCCTTGTGTGGACAACAGTATTTAGCTGGAGTCGAGTTGCGTTGCCTTCTTTCCTTTGCATTAGTCTAATGGTTTCCTTCCATTTATGGCAAGTAAAACTATTTTCTGTTTATGAAGTTACTTTTAAAAATACATTGCTTTTATTTAGGTAAAAAAATACTATGAAAACAGTGGTATGAAGATGTGGCAAAAATTGAAAAGATGCTTTTCATGCATTTTCTCATTTAAAAAGACAGGAGTTTGGGGCAGGAGCCCCTGGTTGCATAGTTGGGGGAGGAAGGCTCCAGCTCTAGTTCAGATAGAAAAGGGTGCCAAATTCAAGGTCCTTTATTGTTTTGCTCCTTCAGATTATGCACAGTGGCTGGGAATTGGTTAAACTTAATAGTAGAATTGCCAGAATGATTTAATTTTACATTTTCTAAATTATAAACATGTTCAGAGTCAGCAAGACAGAGACATATTCTGGTATCCCAGAATTTTAGGCTATGAGGGATGCACAGATCATCTTATTTTTCTCTGAAAAAGCTGAAGCCTATGAAGATTAAGTCAACTTGTCCATGATTACATAGCTAGTTAATGTAATTTAATGCCAAACTAGAATCCAGGCCTCCCAACTCTTGATTTAGGATTTCTTCTGCTATGCAATCTTGACTTCCCACTGGGTTTGAAATGGAATTATATTATGCTGTAGCGTTAATAATTGAAATAAGCTTTAAAAAGATTGTACTAATGCTTTTTTTGTTTGTTTGAAGAGGAAAATTTTCAAGGGCTTTTAGAGGTATACTGGGATAAGATTTCGCTAAAATATTTTATTTTTATTAATGCTTATTTTAATCATTTAAAAGGAAGTTGTGATAGTTTAGTACTGCATTTTATCAGAAGATTCCCGCCTGCCCCTCTTCCCCCCACCCGGCTTCTGGAAGGCTGACATAAAGGAATAGCGGAAGACTTTTATCAAGTATTTATGGGACTGATGAAATAATGCATCGGTTGGCAGCTAATTGCAGCTCTTTCTAGGAATAGCAAACCATGTGACAGGCCTCTCCCCAGCAGGGTTGCCTCCATTTCACTTTAAAAAATGGATTTAATGTTCTTTTCTCTTAGAAATTCGCACTGTGACTTTTTTCTTCCTTGGGTGGACGTACACACCACTTGGCTACATCAATCACCCTACTGACTCTTGTGGTTGATTTCGCTTAGTCTTTCTCAGTGCTGGCTTTAAAAAAACTACTGATCCCTTGACTTCGACACAGGCCAGTTCATGCCAATATCTGTGGAGGTGTGATCCTGGCGGTGGTATTAAGACACACACACTCACACACACACACACACGGGCACACATGGAAGCACAGGGACATGCACGAACGCCTCATAAAGTTATTTTAAAGTGCAGCCAGGGTTGGGAACCTTGAACTCTGACCAGCTGATCAGGGGCATGGCTCCTTTGTCACTTGTTGCTCCACAAGTATGAGCTTCCCAGAGTTGTGTACTTGCTTGAAGAGTTGTTCTTGTTTTCTGGTGAGGTGAAGAGCAAAAGGTGGTAAGAATGGAGATACAGATGGATATGTAGTTTTGTTTTGATTCTGTAATCACAAGTGTTTTTAATTCTTTGAACATTATTGCTCAAGAATGTTCCGGAATCCCAGACCCCACACAGGTGTGACTCCGCTACCAATACTAAAAAAACATTAGAGCTCTTTGGGGATACACAGGCTCGATGTACACAGAACAACATTGACTGGAGCGTTTTGAATTAGCAGATAAATTTGGATTTGAGGGAATTATTTTCATTTCCTCTTCACATTGTTAGGTAATTACAAACATCTGGAATACTTTGGTGCTCTGTAGATCAAGTTGTCCAAATGGAGATAAACCTGCCAGTGGAGAATGAGTTGGATGCTAGCCCTCAGATACAAAGTGAGTTGAAGATGGCTTGAGGATGGATGAGAGGAGGAGAGAGACAACGTTGGGAAGACTGAAGATGGCTTAGCCAATAAAATAACTATCATAATATTTATTGGTGGCTTTACTTGGTGCCAGGTACTGGTGCAGGTGAGACAGGTGGTCTTATTACTGTTACTGCGCAGAGGAGAAAATAGAGGCACAGAGGTGTTCCTTCACTTGTTCAGGGTCATTCAACCCAGGAAAGCCAAATTTGGAATTTAGGTTTTCAGAGCCTGCTAATTCATAGCCTATGAAAACACATTTTCAAGGTGTGCTTTTCTTTCCCTCCTACTTCTGACAACCCGTGGCTACTCCAGAGCCCATCATTTACCAGCCCCTAATTGTTTTCCTTCCCCTACTCCAGTCACTGCCAGATATGCAGCCCAAGAGGCTTCTCTGACTTTTTCTTTCCTGTTTATTGTCAGATGACTAAGTCCTGGTTGGTTTCTCTTTCTCCCCCATTTCTTTTTTAAAATTCTTTTTTGGGGGGCAAGGTCTAATGTGAGGCCATTTGGGGTTCTGTTCCATTCTGTTCCAAGGAACAGAACCCTTGGGTTGCTTCTATTCCACCTTGCTCCGTGAGAGTAGAAAAAAGACTAAATCTTGGCTGTGGTTAGGAGATAGTGCATTGGCTCTCCCAGGACTGGAATCAGGTTCCACTTTGGCAGCTGTTAAATCTTCCAATAGAAAGCCGAAAGCCATCAGTTCTAATAACCAGCTCTTCCAGTGGCACAACTTCAAGAGTTTAACCGTGCACCTAGCAAGGTAGCTTTCTCTTTTAATGGGTGTAGTTGAAACTTGTAGGCTGTTGTTGTAGCTAGCTGCAGGAATGTTTGCCTTTGCTTAATTTTAATAGGCAGCTGTGTTTATACTTGTTCCTCAGCTTGAACAGTAAGGAGTATATGTATATGATTCTTTGGAGGACTTTTTCCCCAGAGGAAAAAAAGGGTACATTGTACTTTTCCAAACAGTAAATTTTAATTGAGAAGGAAATGTGACCTCTAAAAGAAGTTTAGTCCTAGGCTTTATTTTTCTTAGTGTTATAAAAGAAATCTTAACTCCTTGTAAGAAGTGCCAAGTTGACAATTCCTGGAAATGTTCACGTTCTATTTATGCTCAGCACCATAGCAGAGACCGTGGTGACGCCGTTACCAAAATAATACTGCTGAGATGTAGTAAGTGGCAAAGGAGAGCTTTGTGGTTTCATAACCTAAATATAAGACTTTTAATGCATCTCTCAGTTCCACCATTTGTGTATAAGGTGTATGGCTGCTGGGTGGTAATGACCACGTTGTTACGGAGATCTGCAGAGTCAGCCGAGCACATCTGCTGGGACCTGCCCTGGGGTTAGAACTGTAGAAGCTTAGAGGTGGAAGGGACCTCAGAGACCCCCACTGCACAGGTGAGGAAACTCGAAGACGTAAGTCAGCCTAACAGCGAGTATGTGGACTCCTTGGTTCAAGCAGTAGACTTCTTGCTCACAACATAAGCAAAAATAGGAATTTCTCTAATGTATATAGGGGCTGTTCACAACCTTGAAGGAATTTCTAAAATGCCTGGGCTCCGTAAGGCAGGAATGAGGCAACTCTGAAGATCTCTGGCCACTGACGACCATCACCAGCTGAGTTCCTCCGCTGTGCCTCATCTCAAGATTCAGTGTTTGACTGGCCTAGGTTGAGTCATGAGCCCTTTCTTTAGGACACCAGATCTAAAAGGAAGAGGTGAAAGCTGATTAAAGGATGGCCTCTATTATTATACCCATTCTTTTTATATTGAACAGGTTCCATACTTGTGGGCCTGGAAAAAAATGATAGCCCTTTAAAGAAGGAGAATGTTCCACCTCTTAGTACAGCAAGGCCCAGGTCAAAGGTCAGACGTGATAGGAAAATTAGAGGAGGGCAGTATTTAGAGCAAGACAGGTATTCTGAAACCTTTCCAAAATCAGAAGATATTGCGGGAAGAAAACAGATTGAGGATGTTGAAGTCAAGAGGTGGTTAGAAAGAGAATTTGGATTTGGGTTCTGGCCTTAGAGCTTTACATCCATAAGCTCACTTTATCCTCATAGACCTTTGAGGTCAGAACTATTACCATCATTTCCATTTTACAAATGAAGGTACTAGACAAATTGCCCAAGGTCACATAACTTGGTAGTAGCAGAGCTGAGATTTGAACACTGACAGTCTGGTCGACCAGTCTATGCTATTAATTTCGAGGCTCTTCTGAGTCCCTAATACCAGTTCTTGGTTCTGATCAGTATCACATGTCTCAGAGCACCTGACCTGGGTTCCCTACAGCTTCTTTATTTGCTTGACCCTTTGTTTCCTTGGGTCTCACATGTAGCCAATGTTTTCATTGCGTTTTTAAAAACAGTTTGCCAAATGGGAGGTTAAAGAAACACTGAAGAAGATAAAGAATATTTTCTAAGAAATGTGATTAGACAAAGTAAAGATTCTGAATAAGATTGATGTGGCAGTTTTTCTTTGAGTCTTTATCTTTTCCCTTTCAATTTCTTTTTATTATGAACCAGCCCTTTGATGGTGCTGTGGGCAATTGTCTTTTTTTGGGCCCCTCGTATTTGTATTTGACCCCTTCTATTCCTTCGAGTGCCAGTCAGGATCCATTCAGGAGACAAAAACCACACAGTAATGTGAACAAGGCAATCTCAATATAAAGAATCATTAACTAGTAAAAGGTTCATTATGGCTAACTACTGAAGGGGTGAAGAGGTCTCCTTTTTCTTGGGCTAGAGGAGAGTACAGGGTGAAGGCAGTAAGAGCTTGCAAGACGTCCCTCCCAAGACTGAATTTCAGTCCACTTTGGAGATGAAGTGACTGCTGGTGGCCAGTGAAGTTGCCAGAGGGTCCAGGCTGGAGCTGGGCAGCCCACTATGTGGAGAATCTTGGTAGAGCATGTGGGTGGACCAGAGTTGTTCCTGACCGGCCTGCCGAATGTCAGGGAAATTCCTAGAGTCCCAAATGCCACTGGCAGTACACTTTAGAGGGGATAAAGCAGCCCAAACCCAGCGAAAAGCCCCTTCCTCTGCTGTGGCCTTTCAGTGGCCTTCCAGTGCCCTCTTTTGATGAAAACGAACACTGCACCATCTGGCAAAGGAGAATGTTCACAGGGTCCAGCCCCCGTGTCACAGAGCAGGGCGAAGAGGGTGAATGCAGAGCTCAGAAGTAATACATCGCTAATCGGTACACCTCATCTGTAAAAGGATGGTAGTATCTAATTCCCAAGTAGTTCTGTTCTGATCTGTTCTGTTCTTTATTTGTCTTCTGATCTGTTCATTCATTTATTTAGCCAACATTTATGGACTGTCTACCGTTGCTGGCTGTTCTGCCAAAGCTGTGAGATTATGGTTGTCATTGTCTATTTTTGTTTGTCTGTTTATCTGTCTGTCTCTGAAAATAGACAGTGAGCATCTCTAAGGCAGAGACTTTTTCCCTCTGTACCCGAAGCACCTAGCTAGCATAGTGCTAGCTACCCACTAGTCCCCGCATGCTTACAGCTCTGTAAGCTGTGAGTGAAGGCAGGACTACGAAGATGAACATAAAGATGGAATCATACCCTCAAGGAATTTAAATTGCTCGAGGGAAAGGTAGAGGCAAACAAAATAGGATATTCCAGTTATCTGTTGCTGTGTCACAAGCTACTACAAACCTTAGTGGCTTAAAATAACATTTATTTTTACGTGAACGTGAAATTGGGGCAGAGCTCAGAAGGGGGCAGCTCATTTCTGCTCCACCTGGTGTTGGTCACAGTGGCTTAACTGGGGCTGGAGGGGCCACCTCCCAGATGTGTCACTCATATTTCTGGTAAATTGGTGCTGCTTGTTGGTTCCTCTCCATGTAGGCCTCTCTGCAGGTGGCTGGGGTTTCCTTACAGTGTGGTGGTTGAGTTTCAAGATGCAGGAAGTAGAAGCTGCCAGTTCTTAAGGCCTGGGCCCAGACACTGGCATAGTGTTAACTCTCACTGTATTCTTTGGTTAAGGTATCCCAGAGCCCAGATTCCAAGAGATGAATTAGAGACCTCACATTTTCTTGGGAAGTATGTCAAATTATCTTGGGCCTTGTGGCACTTATCAGATGTAGTGACTTTAAGTACATTTATTTGTTATCATAAATGGAGAGTTAGCTGCCATACATGAAAGTGACTTGTAAATTAATAACATGTTCTTACTAGTTTAACAAAACATAGGTTTTAAAAAGTGAAAACAGCTCTTTTCCCCCCAAATATAAAAGCAGCACATATTTGTTGTTTAAAAAGGAAAGGCTCAAGAAAGATACCAAGAAAATGGAAGTCATCCATAATCTTATTGTTCAGAGGTAACACAGTTCAAAATGAGGTGTGAAATGCAGTATTTGGGGTTTTACCCTAGGACGTTGTTTTAGAAGCTCTCTTTTCTGAACTCTGGTTGTTTCCAGAAAGTTGTTATTTACTTGATACCAACTCTTAACTCTGGAATTTCTCATGTGATGCTAAATAAACAATAAAATTCAGAAGACCGTGTTTAAAAAAATATATATATATGTAATATATGTATATGCACAGACATACACACATACACATTTTCCTTTGAGAGAAAAACTTCCTGAATCAACTTGAAGTAGTCTTTTCAAATTATTAAGGCTAGCCCCTAGTTGTTTCATTTCAGTTAGCAGGGGTGGGGTGGTGGTGGACTGGACTTAAATGACCTTCTCCAGTTACTCTTAAGGAACTAAGAGGAATATTTTTCACTCTGTTGTTTAAAGTATTTTTCTGTTTATCTTTCTATTAGTATTCTATTTCAAAGTGTTTCACTAGGCTATTATATAACCTGATTTTTTTTCTAAGTCTCCTGTTTGTATGCTTTTAAATATTATGTTTCTAAATCTTTTCTTTATTTTTCCCAAGCTGTTCCACTATAGGTGATTAAGCCTCTGCCTGTGGCATTTTAAGATCTATTTATATCCCTCAAATTGACTAGATTTGTAAATACGTGAGTGTTCTGGATAGTAGATTAGATTCTTTTCCTCCTTGCACTTGGAAAGACATTCCTAATGACTTTTTTCACTAAATCATGGAGTGTATTTCAAAGAATCGGTTAAAACCTTTGGTGGATAATCATATCTCATCCCTCTCCTTATTACCAGAGTAAAGACCATAAGCCGTTGTAGGAGGGGCTGTGTAAGTCAGGAGAAAAGAGCAGACACAAGAAACTCCAAAACATTGCTTCCTGCATTATTTCAGGAAGCATTTATTGAATTTCCACTGTTTGCTGTGAGTTAGATACAGAAATTAATAAAATTTAATACCGGCCCTCAAGTTGCTCCAGATAAATGAGATGATACATGTAAAGTGCTTAGAATGGAGCCTGGCATCTATTAAACATTCAGTGACTGTGAGTTGTCATTATTATCGTTAGAGGTAACCGAAGAGTTGTGACAGAGAGGTATGTGCAAGGGACAGGGCAGTTCCACACAGCTTGTAGTAAGATGGAATTGGGGAAGGGTTTAGAGAACATGTGTACAATACCTTCTGTTTGAGTTTTAAAGGGGAAGTAGGAGTTCACAAGGAAGGCAGAGGGGAAGGGCATCCTAGGCAGAGGCAACAAAGTGCCAAGGCATGGAAGTGATGGCTGTACATTGTGGGCACCTAGTGCCTAGGGGCGGGGTGGGGTGGTGGCAGCCAAGTCTGGGGGCACAGGCCCAGGACTGCTCAGCAGGGGCCTTGAGTGCAGTGTAAAAGTCCAATCTATGATAGAGCGCAACCGATGACATTTGAGAAAGGGATCAACATGAACAGACTTGCATTTAGAATGCCTACTCCAATGGAATATGGATGGGAAGCGGGCTGAAATAGGGGCAGGGAGCCCAGTTAGGAAGCTGTTGGAACAATCTAGATGAAAAATTGTGAGGACTAGATGCTGGCATTGAGGATAGAGAAGAGGGGAATGGGTTTAGAGAGATTTAGGAGGAAGGATTATTAAATGTGTTCTGCCTGGGGCGCCTCGGTGGCTCAGTGGGTTAAAGCCTCTGCCTTCGGCTCAGGTCATGATCCCGGGGTTCTGGGATCGAGCCCCGCACTGGGCTCTCTGCTCAAAGAGGAGCCTGCTTCCTCCTCTCTCTCTGCCTGCCTCTCTGCCTACTTGTGATTTCTGTCTGTCAAATAAACAAAATCTTTAAAAAAAAAAAAAAAATGTGTTCTGCCTAGGGGGGATATGGTCCCCACAGGGCAAAAACTGGTTGGGGGGGAATGGTGTGCAAAAAACCTCAGATATTAAGATTCAAAAGGGCCACAGTACATAAACACATAAGCAGTTATCCATGCTATTAAAATTTCATGGGAGGGATGCAATTAGGGAAAACCTGTCTGAAAAGTTGTAAGGAGATAATGATGACACGAAGGTTGAGAAGCATGGCCTTAGAAAGACTCATTGCCTGATTGAGCTGTGGCCGAGGGACAAAGAGAATCCTAACATGATACCCAGATTTCTGGTTTGGACAGCTATTCAGAGGCACCAAGAATGGGTACCCAGTGCGTATGGCTGGCGTACATGTTCCGCTCCCTGAATGTAAGCCAATAGTGAGTCACATTCGTTGAGCGCTTATGGTGAGCTCGCCCCTTTAAGTGCTTTACTTTTACCAACAGTGTGAGGTAGGAGCTGTTATCATTCCCACTTGCCATATGAGGAAACTGAGACCCGGCCCAGAGCCGCAAGCAGTTCACTCCGTGAAAGTGCTGGGTGAGCGTGTGGAGGTACTGGGTCTCAGCTCAGGACGGAGTCCGGCTTCTACCTTTTCCTGCCATGTGATATTCGGGTAGATTAGTTTGGTTAGTTTTCCTCTAAATTTTAATTTCTTCACGTGTGAAACAGCTGCCTCTGCTCTTCTCCAAGAGTAGTTGTTGAGGTTAAATGAGAGGCTTTATGGCTGAATCTCTAAAACATACAGTGCTGTGTGAATGTAGGTGGTATTTTTCACGTAGTCCATAAATGCCAGTTTTCCAATTAAGTGTCCTGCTCTTGGTTTTGGCTCGGGTCATGATCTCAGGGGCGTGAGGTGGAGCCCCTGGACAGGCTGTGCTTTCAGCAGGGAGTCTGCTTCTCTCCCTCTCCTTCCCCTGCCTCCCACCCCACACTTTCTCTCTCTAAAAAAATAATAAAAATAAATAAATGCCATTTATTTATACCCTCACTTCTGTCCTTCTCAGTCTGTGTTCAAGCAGCTCCCAGAAGACTGGCAGAGGAGAATGAGAGCCCCCCCCCCCATTGTTGCTGCCACTGCTTCTGTGTCTCCTGCTCCCCTCCCCACCCCTTTACCCTTACCCATCCCAGAAGATGACTCAGGCAGCTTTTATTTCCTTGGGTTTTCATGCATGTCCTCCCATCAGAACACAGTGATTCACTTCTCAAGCTGTGGTCATTTGACTGCTGCTCCTTGCAGCTGTTTTCCCAGAGGCCACCAGCGACCTTTGGTTAAGTCCAGGGGCATTTTTCAGGTCGCCACTTGCTGTCTTGGCAGCATGTTGGGGGTGGGGCGGGGGGCTACTCCCTTCTGTTCTTGATGTTGCCCCCTGCCGTGGTCCTGTTTTTCCTCCTGCCCCTCCAGCTCCTGTTTCTCAGCTTCTTGCTCTGCTTGTCTCTTCAGTGCTTGCCTTCTCCGGAGTTCTGTTAAATTCTGCTTCTCTTCTCACTGGCACTGTTCTCCTAGGGCAGAGCCCGTCTGCGCCCTCGCTGGATGACCTCAGTGTGAGCGGCTTCTGGATGGCTCTCTCTGGCCCCGAGAGAGAGCTGTGTTTCAGTCCTCTGCCTTAACTCAACGTGGCCACGAGAAAACCTCTCGTAGCTCACAGCAAACACCCTCTTCCTCAAGGATATTTATTTTGTCCAGTTTGAAAATATAGTCCCAGTCAAATAATCCAAAGAAAGTGGTGGGTTTTTTGTTTGTTTGATTTGGTTTTTGGAAGCACTTAGCCCAGATATCACATCACGTCTTTCTTGAAGCTTTGTGCACCCCTTTCATGGCTGGCTGAGAAAACCCTCTTCTGTGTTTCCAAAGCCCCAGGGGAATATTTCTCTTCTGGCACATCCATACTATGGTAGACTTTTGTCCTCAAGTAGACTGTGAGTTCCCTGAAGGCCAGAACTTAGATTTTCATCCTTGTGGACTCGGAACCTAGCACATTGCCAAATGCCTCCTGGCGCCAATACGTGCGGGGTGAGAGGGTGAATCTGTGGCGGCTTTATTTGCTCCCCTCCTCTTAATGTCCAAGATCATGACTGTTTCTGTTCATCACCTCGGGTTGTCGTAACAGAGTATGCAGACTGGGTGGCTTGAACAACCCAAATTGATTTTCTCATCGTCCCAGAGTCTGGAAATCCGACATAAGTTGTCAGCAGGTTTGGTTTCTCCTGAGGCCCCACTGGCTTGCAGATGGCGGCCCTCGCGCTGCCTCTTTACGTGGTCTTCCCCCGTGTGTGCGTGCGTCCCCGCGTTTCTCTGTGTCCCCTGATAGTCTCCTCTTACAAGGGTATCAGTCATATTGGATCAGGGCCAGCCTAATAGTGGCCTCATTTTAACTTAATTACTTCTTTAAAGACTCCAAGTAGAGTCACATACCAAGGTTCTGGGGATCAGGGCTTCACCATAGGACTTCTGGAGAGGCACAGTTCAGCCTGTAACACTCTTACACTATTGCCGCCTTTTTTTTTTTGGACTTTATGTGTCAGCTTTCCTGGCTAGTCAGTGGAGAATAACTCTTTGGTTCTCGATCTTCCCTGAAAGTGTTTCTTTGGCATTTCTTAGAGGTTGCTCCTTAGTGTGTGCTGGGTGCCAGGCTCTACCCATTCATTTCACCAAACTTGAAACAGAGTGCAATTTTTAACCTGCCTGGTTAGCAAACCACTTTATCAGCATTATGATGAACTGTTGTAATAATGACGTCTCATGTGGGAGGGTGGTCTTCTCCCCGCTGGTGAAAACTCTGCTCACGGACATACGGTTCACTATAGGAGTGGGTACAGCAGTCAGAACCTGTGAGCTCAGCTCTGCCCAGGGCTGCATCATTTTAAAGATGAGAGAAATTCTAAGACTGAAGATTTAAGACTTTAACGATGAGCCCCTCTGTACTCATATGCCTAGAAACACTGCATAAAATAAAAGCAAAATGAAAATCACCCTCTCTAACAGGCACATAACCCAACAGACTAGGAACAACAGAATTGCTCAGGCCCACTGAGACAAGAATTTTGTACACACAGTAGCCTTGGTTCTTGAATTCTGGGCTTCTGCATTAATCAGCCTTTTTCTGATATTCAACTTTCTTACAGTTTAATGCACAGCCCCTCGGCTGGGCTATTGGCTAGCTGACTTCGCTTTTGCCTCTTCATTTTCCACGGATGCCCTAGAAACTTGGCCTTCTGCTTCTTTTTTTCACCCCTCCCCACACTGCTCAGGCTTTCACCACTTTTGCTTGGGTTTCTCTTGCCTTAGGCTGCAGTTTTCTTGATTTCTCCCCGGTGTTCTTTCTTCCTCCTGGATTCATCTTCTCTTCCTTTCCTCTTTGCTTCCCCAACAGTCTTCTTCTTTTAGAGGCAAGCTGAAGTTTTCAAGCGGATTTTGGCATTTCTCTGTCACCTTGCCTTTGGTATAAAGCCGGGGGTTGGCAGACTATGGCCAAGTCCCTGTGGTCATACCGGTCATACCCTGTGGTCATACCGGCCCACAAGTCGAGGATTTACCTATTTAAAGGGTTGGGACAAAAACAAGGGCACAGAGAGAGTATTTCCTAACATGTGAAAATTATGAGATTCAAAATTTTGTGTCGATAAATAAAGTTTTATTGGAACACAGCCAGGCTTAGTTGTTTATGTGTTGTCTGTGTCTGCTTTCACGCTAAACTGGCAGAGTTCGGTAGTTGCAATAGAGGCTTTACGGCTCACAAAGTCCAAAAGCTGTTTACTGTTGGGGCCTTTAGAAAGAAGGCCAGCCCCACACTTCGTATAAAGAGTTAGAAAGGCCGGAAAATAGCTTTGCATGACAGGAATCAATTTTGTTTACCTTTCTTTTCTTGGTGCTTACCAGAGTGCTGGATTAAAGCTAATGCTTAGTTCTAAAATTGTTTTGAGAGTCAAAAGTGGAGAGGCCTTTCTTCAGGGCAAACTTTCCCTGTGAAAGTATGTTATTATCTCTGCCATTTCTTTTGAATTAAATTTTGCCAGAAGAGATTTGTCATACCAGGGCCATTAAACCTTTTCTTTCATTTCTAAAATTGTACTAAAGGGAAAAAAAGAATTAGGTAAACCAAACAGATAAAACTCCTTTGTACTCTGCACACTCACACGAGGATTTAATTTCAGCTTATCCCATATACTTACTCATGGTTTAGTCTCAAAACGTTTAAGTATTGGGGTGATGAGAATGTTAGCATTTGAGTATGAATCACAAAAAAGACTTAGACAAGTTTTGCCATCATGAGCATTTGGCTTTTGTTCTCATCCATTAGGTATTTTGTGTACTTTGTACAACCCTCTATCTTGTCTTTGTTTTCACCTTCTTTGAAGGAAATCATTTACCATTGAAATTCAAACCTCCAGACAGGTAATGCCAAGTAAGGGTAAAAAATTTCTTCCCATTCCCCGAGATAGCCATTGTGTTATTTCTGTCTGTTATTCAGAAATGTGGCTGGATGAGGTTTCTCAATCCCCTAAGGCATTTGTTAACTATACATTTTGAGTGTTCACAGAGTGCTGTGGGATGGAAAAGGCATCATAGGGATCACATTAGAAATGGAAGGTAGAGCCCTTGTCTTTCAAGGAGTTTGTAGTCTTTATGGCAAGAGGAGGGTGACATGCACGTGAATTTCTGAACATTTAACAGTGGCCTGCAGAGAAATACCAGTGAATGGAGTTTCACCCAAGCCCGCGGCATGAAGAAGGGATCTCAGTGGGGAGGAAGGGTAAAGTAGGGAATGTTTGTTGGGTGACTCTGGGTGGTAAGGAAGGTAGTCATGATCACTAGGGAAGAAGCCAGTCCATACAGAGTAGATACTGAGTACTTCCTCCCAGATAGCTTCCAAAGATGCTTTGCTGGAACATTAAATCCTTAATGTTGCAAATGGAATAGTTTTCCCCCCAGTAAATCCAGCTTCTCCTCTTGTCTTTAGGAATGTTGTCAGTGTCATTTTGTTTTCTGAATTATATACCTGCCGTTTTCACAAAGCAGGTCCTTGAATGAGTGGGTTCTGTGAGGGGAAGGACAGCAAACAGATTGTTTGGCTCAAATGAAGAATTGATGTGTTTAGAAAAGGAGAGAGAGAGACAGATAAGAGGGAGATGAGCTAATGGATAATCTTGATGTCTAGGCATTGGTTTGGGCTTGAGAAGGTCGGGGAGCAAGCTTTGAATGTGAGGAAAGTGGCCCAGGGAGACAGAACATCTCCCCATCTACCATCTTCTGGGGCTGACTTCAGCTGCCCCATACCTTCCAGATTTCCAGAATTCCCCAGATTTCCCCAGTTAGGCCTAATAATGATAGGCTTTGGGGAGAAACTGAGAATCCCGTGTTCCAGGTGGTATCTGACTATGACTTGGTCTGAAGCGCAAGCCCACAGTTTCCCTTGAGAGAGGGAAATAGCTCAACCTGGTCTTTGATGCTTTTCAGGGTCTTCTTACCTGCAGGCTCCTCAGAGCCTTGTTCACATGGTGCCTCCACCCATAATCTGTAGCTTCATCTCTCCTGTCCTTCCTCTACTCCTTACAAAACAAACAAGCAAACAGAAACCTCATAACTCTTTGCAGGCAAATGCAGTGGACCTTATAGGTCCTGTGGTGAGCCTGTGGATGGGGACATGGCTGTGGGTGGTTGGGCATTGTCGATAGTTCCTGAGAGAGCAGTGGCCCTGAATGCAGGGGATCAAACCACTCTCCCTGAAGTCCATGCTTTTCTAGCCCGGGTTTGTTCAGATTTGGTAAGCTCCATTCCGACTCAGTTCACAAGTAGTTTAAATCATTTATATTATTTTTTTCAATTCACTTGGGAAATGAAAACAGGCAGAAAATAGACATTTTCAGGGGCGCCTTGGTGGCTCAGTGGGTTAAGCCTCTGCCTTCGTCTTGGGTCCTGGTCTCAGGGTCCTGGGATCGAGCCCCGCGTCGGGCTCTCTGCTCAGCGGGGAGCCTGCTTCCTCCTCTCTCTCTCTGCCTGCTTGTGATCTCTCTCTCTGTGTCAAATAAATAAATTTTAAAAAAAAAGAAAGAAAATAGACATTTTCATTATTTTTAGAACAGTTTTTCACACCTACTATAGACTCCTCGAACTGGCCAAATGCAGATTTTGGCTCTAAGGTTGCTGACTAGATGCTGACTGTGTTCTTGAGGGCGGAAGTGAACACAAGCACGGATGCTTCCTTACTATCTTCCAAAGGGGCAAAAGGCAGTTATCTCTTTAGAAAGTAAACAGAAACAAAAAAACTAAAATGTGTGTGTGTGTGTGTTTTCTTTCTTAAGTTCCCTTTAATTTAAAGATTTGAGTAAAAATTGTGGTATACTTGAGAAAATGAGAAGTCAGTTGATCTAAGTTCAGATATTGGCTATTTCTGACTGGTTCCCTATCCTTGGACAAGATTTTTTTTTTTTTAAATAACTTTTTACTTTGAAATCATTTAAGACAAGAAGTTGCAGAAGTAGTACAGAGAGTTCTGAGGTACCTTTCCCTCAGTTCCCCTCCCCCTCCAAAGAAAATATCTTCTACTTTGTCAACCAGGACACTCACATTGATACTATTAACTTAAACAGGACCTTACTGGGATAGTTTTAACACGTTTTTGAAGTATGTGTGTGTTCTATGAAATTCTGTCACACATAGATTCGTGTATGCTTCTGATTTTTATTTATTTATTTATTTTTTTGTTTAAAATTTATTTATTTGTCTGAGAGAGAGAGCGAGCACAGGCAGACAGAGAGGCAGGCAGAGGCAGAGGGAGAAGCAGGCTCCCTGGTGAGCAAGGAGCCCGATGTGGGACTCGATCCCAGGACGCTGGGATCATGACCTGAGCCGAAGGCAGCTGCTTAACCAACTGAGCCACCCTGGCGTCCCTGCTGTTGATTTTTAATGTACACTTGAAATTATTTGGAGTTGTGTGGGTACTTTGTAATAGCAGAATAGAAAATCTGGGGACTGTTTAATTTGGAAATCTCAATTTAATACTCTTAATTAAAAAACTTCGGGATTAGGAAGTAGCAGGTCACGTTCTAATTCCAGCTGTCCCAGCTAGAGGAGAAATGAGGGGGCTAACCCAGGCAGAAATACTGTTTTTCCCATGGTTTCAGGTGAAAACGTACAGATCATCCTTACTTTGGTCTTTTGCTGCGCCAACCCCCGTCCGCAGCGTCTGTCCCATTAGCTAACCTAAAATAGCCTCAAATCTGTCTACTTACCTCCTTCCCTTGCCAGGGTTATTGCAGTAGCCTCCACATGTACTCCCTCTGCAACCCGTTGTCCACAGAGCTGCCAGAACCCTCTTTTAAAAATTGCAAAGCAGATTATGTTATTCCTCTTTGTAAACCTTCCTCCAGTGGCATCCATTGCACTGAAATGAAGTCAGAGCTCCTGATCAGAGCCCACGAGGCCCTTGTGATTAGAAGCTTCTGCTGCTCCAGTCACACGACTCTGACTAGTCTCCCTCCTCACTGTGTGTGCTCTGGCCCTACGGGTCTCCTGGTGGCCAGGTTAGTTCCCGTTGAGGCCTTTGTTCCAGCTATCCCCGTGTCTGGTGTGCCCTCCTCCTAGTTGTGCTGTAATAATTAGCTCCTTCTGGTAACTTAGGTGCCAGGCCTCTTCAGCAGGGCCTATCCAGTCTGTGCAAATTAGACCCCTCCCAAGTCACTTTCTGGCATATCGGTTGGTATTGTATCTGCTTTCTCTTCTTGTAGCTTATAACACTCTCTGAGCCTGGCCCCTGCACTTGACTGGGTTTGTTTTTACTTGACCAGTAAGTTACCCATCCTTAGACTGTAAGCTGGTTGAGAAAAGGTAACTGGCTGCTTCAGCCTGTGTCCCCTGCGCCTAGGACAGTGTCTGCCCCACAGGAGGTCTCAGTCATGATTTTTGGAGGAGGTGCAACAGTGGACACATTGATGCAGGTGATCACAGAGGTTCTTGAAACCGAAAATATGACTTGATTGAATGAAATAATTTGAGGTTTAAGAATCATGATTTTTTTTTCCATTTTGGGGGACTCTGAGGAAAACACCATTAAATTCCTATATACTGTAGATCCTCTTTTACGTACCCATGTTTTACTAGCAGGCCTTTTTCTGAGGGCCACTTGAGGTGGGAAAAGTCAGTCTTCGGTACCCTTGCTGACAGACTTCTTTCTGCCTGAACGTGTCAGGCCATGTTAGTGATTTGAAGAGGTAAAGTTGAAATATTTTCATTTCCCCCATCAGTGGTGCCTTGACACTGCAGAAGACCACTGAACAGGTTTTAACTTTTTCGGTAATACAGAAGGTGGAAGATACTTAGAATCATGTGGCTTGACATTTAGCCAAACTTGCTTTCATTATTAACTTAGACATATTCTTTTTCTTTTGCATTTCATGTGTAAGTAATGGTTCCTGAGGCTGGAAGACACGTAGCTGCTAATGTTCTCACTGAAATGAAAAGGGAATGACTTATGTCCTCTGCTGCATTTCTTAAATTCCTATTTAACTTTCATTTTATTGATAGAGCCACATAACCAAAATGTCACTGTGTTTACTTTTTTTTTAAAAAAAGATTTTATTTATTTATTTGACAGACAGAGATCACAAGTAGGCAGAGAGGCAGGCAGAGAGAGGGTGGGGGGAAGCAGGCTCCCTGCGGAGCAGAGAGCCCGATGTGGGACTTGACCCGGGCCAAAGGCGAGGGCTTAACCCACTGAGCCACCCAGGCGCCCCCACTGTGTTTACTTTTGATGGTGTTTCCAGCTACTTGTGCCTTTGAAGCAGTTTCAGAAACATAATGCACTTCAGGAATAGAGATGCATGTGTTTTTAGACATGTGTTATGCTGACTTAATGCTTTGCTACTGCTGAAGGAATGGTTTCTGAGCAAAGGAAATCGTTAAGTATTTTTATCAGAGGTTAATACATTTTATCTAATTAAATTCTGGAGTTCTCTTTTGAAAAATGCACGTACCCATCTAGCTTCTAGTAATGTAAATGTTGACCTTTGGTTCCTTTCGTGGTGGTTTTATTGTTGCTATTGATAATGCATTGTTTTTTGAGCAAATATGTGCTTATCAATCTGGAAGGTGGCATTTTCTGCTAAAAGCATTTTGCCATTTTTCACATTGTTAGGCCTCTACCTTGTAGGGCGTTTTCTTGAGAACCTATTTTCTTTTATTGATTTTTAAAAATGGCACACCAGTGGTCAGTGTGAATTCATATTATGAAAAATGATTGGCAGAATATGATTAGACCTACTACAAGGTAGTCGTTTGTGTGAAAAATTGATGCTCTGAAGCATTTGCTACCAAAATTTGTTCTCTTTGTGTTACCCCTCCTCCCCGTTCTTGGGGCCACTTAATGGTTCTGTATTTTTTTTGAAGAGCCAAATGTGACTTGAGGAAGATAGTGGGGAGGAGGAGAGTAGGAGGGGATGCAATGAGCTCTTTTCCCAGAAGCCTCTCACTTGCAGCGTCTGAAATGACTATTGTTGGGGAAAAGTGATATTCATACTGATGGGGTAAAAATGCCTGCCCATTTCAAGGAGCTGTTGTTTTCATACTAGGACTTCCTTGTACAAACAAAAGGATGTTCTAAAGGAAAAGGACCGTTTGCAGTTGAGTGTTTTCCATTCTGGTAGCATCTGAGAATAATTTTCAGAAATTCCTAGTATTACATGCAGTCATTGCTTAGCAGTTGGATATTTTTATTTTTATGATGGCAGTTTGCATTTAATTTCTGTTTTAAGTCCCACCCACGTTTTTAAGTAATGTAATACAGTTCACCCTTGAACAACACAGGGGTTAGTGATGCCCACCCTGTGCCTTGTCAGAAATCCGAAAATAACTTTTGACTCCCCCAGAACTTACCTACTGTTAGCCTCCTGTTGACTGGAAGCCTTACCAATCACATAAAGAGTCAGTTAACTCATATTTTGTATGTTTTATGTACTATATGCTCTGTACCATATTGTTATAATATAAGTTAGAGAAAAGAAAGTGTTATTGAGAAAAATCATAAGGAACTGTAAGTCAAGGAACACCAAAGATTGCCAGCAACACCCCAAGCTGAAAGTAAGAAATGGAACAGATTCTTCCCTAAGCCCTCAGAGAGAGCATGGCACTGTGAACACCCTGATTTTGGACTTCTAGCCTCCAGAACTATGACAGAATAAATTTCTGTTGTATTAAGCAGTCCAGTTTCTAACAATTTGTCACAGTAGCCATATGAAACTAATACAGGGTGGGTAGAGCAGGGATTGGCTAGAAAGAAGCATGAGGGAACTCTGAGGGGTGAAGGAATGTTCTACATTTTGATAGGGCTTTGGGTTAAAAGAATGTATACATTTGCCCCAACTCATCTGCTAGTACACTTGAGATTTGTGCATGTTGTTGTATGTAAGGTTTACCTCAAGAACAAAAAGTCCCATAAATAAACATCGAATTCTGGTTATTCATATGCATGCCGAAGCATTTAAGGGTGAAGCGCACAGATGTCTGCAACTCATTTTAATTGGTGGGTGGAAGGACGGGCAGATGTGTGAGAAAGCAAACAACAAACTGTTAACCGCTGTGGAATCTAGGTGGTGGCATTTGGTGTTTGCTGTACGGTTCTTTTAACCTTTTTTCTTTTTTAAAAATATTTTCTTTATTTGACAGAGAGAGACAAGTGAGAGAGGGAACACAAGCAGAGGGAGTGGGAGAGGGAGAAGCAGGCTTCCCGCTGAGCGGCGAGCCTGATGCGGGACTCGATCCCAGGACCCTGTGACCATGACTTGAGCCAAAGGCAGATGCTTAACAATCGAGCCACCCAGGCGCCCTCTTTTAACTTTCTTACGTGTTTGTAAGTTTTCATGATGAAATGATGGAGGAAAAAACAAAAAAAGAAAAGAAAGAGAAAAGCATAAGGAAGAGAAAATACATTTATAAGTACTGCAGTGTGTTTACTAAAAAAAAAAAAACCAAAAAAACCTTTGTTAAGTGGATCCACGTAGTTCAAACCCATGTTGTTCAGGGGTCAATTGTAAATTGTTTTCTTAACTGTTGGGTGACTAAGTGAAATATGTATAATTTGCCCAATAGCATAATTCTGTGACCTGTTTAATCCATATGGGTGCTGTGGCTTTTGGATTGGATCCATTTTAGGTAATTTTCTTAGCCTACAATTTTAGTAGTAAGATTGATTCAAGGTATTCATTCAAAATCACCAAATTTGTCTTCCTCATGTCTATGAGTCAAATCTCTGGGAAGAGTAGTTCATTGGACATAGGACAAATATTGGACTGTATCTGTCATCTTTATAAATGTTTGGGGGTGAGGCACTTTTGTGAGTGGTGATGTTCTATGATTTTTTTTTTTAATTAAAAATATTGTTAGATAACAAAGTGTCCTCAAACTTGGCAGATTCTAACAACCATTTGATTGTGTGGGTTAGGAATTCAGAAAGGATTCAGCTGTGTGGTTTGTGTCTGATCCATAATGATGTTAGTTGTGGTGCCTGGGGCTGGAGGCTTCAATTCTAAGACGGCTTCTTCCCTCCTCCATCTAATGCTTGGGCTGGGGGTATGCTGACTGTAGATGCTGGCTCTTGGCAGGAGACTCAGCGAGAGCCATTGGTTTGAGCACTGACACATGGTCTCTCCAGTGTGCTTGCGCTAACCTCAGCATGGCAGCTGTGTTTCCAGAGGGAGTGTTCCCAAAAGGTGTAGGTCGAAACTTTAAGGCTCAAAGCTTCTTATGACCTAGCCCTAGTTCCAGAACACTATTTCTCCCACATTTTATTGGTCAGATAAGTCACTAACACCAACCTAGACTCAAGGTGAGGGGAATTATCCTCCACTTTTCCTTAGGAGAAGGGGCAGAGAATTCAAGGCTATCTCTAATAGCTGGTGATGGGATCACATCAGGATTGCATTTACTTAATAACAATTTATGCCTCTCCTGAAGTTCAGATAGCTTAAAGTATAAATACTAATAAGTAGTTCCACTTAAGGGGAGCCTATTCCAAATGGTACAGCCTTCATTTAAATAAAAAGTCTGATGTGATTCATCCCAGTCATTTAATGGATGACTGTAATCTCAAAACATCTAGAAAGATGTCAGTCCTCTGAGTCATAGTGCAAGCTGGTTTGTTCGAAGAGTTCAAAGGAATCATAGATCTTATAGCTGGAAAGGACTCCCAAGGGATTACATCATCATTATCACCTTCCAAAAAGATTTATTGCGTACCACATAGGTGCCAGGACCTGGAAATGCAGAGGAGAAAATGACACAATTCTTGCCTCTGAGACATAGTTGAGGAAATAGGACTGATGCATAAGAGATGAATAGAAATCCATGGAATATAGTCTGGGTGGCAAATAAAAGTACAGGTGATATGTACACGGGAAGGAAGAGTCATCAGCAGAGGCTGTTGGGGCTGGGGAGGAGGCTGGGAAAGAGCGTAAGGAGATAGGCTTCCCATTACACTGAAAACAAAATCCAGAGTGTTGGTCATTATCTTCAAGTCTCTGTGTGAACTCGATCCCTGCTTCCTCTCCGATCTCCTTTTCTACCTTGCTTTTCCTCCCTCACTGGCCCCTTCCTTGAATATGCAGACATTTCAGGACCTTTGCACTTGCTCTTTCCTTGGCCTGGAATGGTCTTTCCCTAGATAGTCTCATGGCTTGCTTTCTGACTTCAGTCAGATCTCTGGTCAAATATGACCTCATCAAGCCTTCTTGACCACCCACCAAACTCATCTACTTCCTATCCTTCATCACTGTTCATCTTCATGAAGGCAGGGTCATTGTCTCCCTTGTTCGTTACTGTACCCTCAGCACCTAGAACAGTGCCTGGCAAGCACTTGGTGCCTGATAAAAAATGGCTGAATGAATCAATAAGGAAGAAGATGTAGAACTTGAGATGGGGAAGGATTTAGCAAAATGGAAGACAGGTGGTACTGTTGGCTGCTTGCAAGATAGAATGAAAGAGAAGCAAAAGTATGCCTGATACATTCACAGATCATTTGTTTTAACGCTGACCTCAGGGGTCCTCATTGGACAACTTCTGGGCCTTCAGACTCCCCCCAATCCCGGCCCCAGTCCCCCATATCTTCTTCATGTGGTAAGCACTACAATAGGGCTTACCCAGGGAGTGATTCACTCAGACCAGATCCATTGTATCATGCCAGGTCTCGGTTATCAGAGAACTTGCCATTCCTGAAGAGTACTCTGTACGACAGCGTACAGTCTTTGCTCCTGTTTGTATTTCTATCTGGAATATCCTGTTTTTTTATCTTGACCTTTTGAAATTCCATGTGAATGACCTCTTTCCTCCATTGTACTTGATAGTTATGTGGTTTGATATCAAATAAGCATATTCTGTTTCACCTGGAAATATTTATGTGCATGTAGTTCTTTCACTTAAATATAAACTCTTTGCAGAGCCTGGGTCTCGTTTGCTTTTTATTCTCTGGTACAGAACATAAGGGATTCTTAATAAGAATGTGTTAAACTTACTTGAATATGGGAAATTAGAGTTCTTCAAGCCCTTAGTGTAAAACAAATACATACACCTAGAAATCAGAAGAGGCAATGTTAAATTCCCAAGGAAACTAAACGGTAATAAAGTTATCTTCATTAGTGGGCTTCTCTGGTTGGTGTGAGCAGTTTAGCTTTCTCAGGTGGCATTCATGGCTTGCAAAGGGCCTGTAGAATCAGCAACGTACACGTTTTTATATCAAGTGACTGCTGCATAACAGCCCACGCCAACATTTAGTGGCTTTAAACAATAACAGCGTATTATTTCTCACAATTTTGTAAGTTGGCTGGGCTCAGCTGAGTGGTTCTGTTGCTCCACGTGGTGTCAGTTAGTGTCACTAAGGCAGCGGATGCTTGCGGTCGCAGAGCCTGCCTGGCCCTGGAATGTCCAGGAAAGCTTCACTCACACATCTTGTGTTGGCTACAGACAGGAATAGCTTTGCTTCTCTCCACGATGGCCTCATTTCCTCGAGCAGCTGGACTGGGCTCCTGATAGCGTGTGATTCCAAGCGTGTGAGGGGCACTGCCACTTCTCTCAGGGTCTAGATCAGGACTTGGCACCACATCCCTTCTACCACGTTGTACTGGTCCAGGTGAGTCCCAAGGCCAGCCCAGATCTGGGGGGAGGGGGAGGAAACGCCACCTCTTGGTGGGTTGGGGGGCTTGTGTGTAACGGGGCTGTGAGGAGTTATCAGGGGCAATGTTTGCAGACAGTCCATATCAGCATGCTTCAATTTTTTAATAGTTTTACCTTTTCAGTGGGAAGTAGAGCATTATTAGTGAAGTCACGGGTCTTTGAATATTAGCGGAACCCCTTGTGTTTGAATTATGTTTATAGAGAGAAGTGCTGTGAACATTTTGGGCTTGATTGAGCAGCAGCTGAAGATCGTTGGCTGTGTTGCTCTGGTTTTCTGCTTTCCTTGGCATTTATGTTGTGTCGTACATGTTCCGTTGGTTGGGGCGGAGGTTGGAATCAGAAGCCAAAGCCTCTGAAAGGCGGTCCGGGACCCTTGTCTAGTTCTCAGGGTAACCTAGACCAAGGGACTCCGTCTGCGGGTCAGGCAAGCACAGGCCAAGAAGCAGAAGGGAACAAGCCTGTTGCTCTAGGCCAATGGTATAATGTTAACAGATGGCACAGGAAAACTTGAACTACTCAGCTGCTGTTTTGCTTCTGCCTTCTCTGTTCTAACTGGTTTCCCTGATTCTTTTCTTGCCTCCTACAGTTCATTTGCCACAGAGCAACCAGAGTGATCTTTTTAAAAATGTCAATCAGATCATGTCCTTCCTCAGCTTAAAATAAGCCAGTGGGTTCCCCTTGTACTTGTGATAAAATAGCGACTCCTTATCATAGATTGGCTCCTGCTCCCACCTCTTATACTTTACCTCCTATGACTCTCCCCTCCCTCTTTATGTTTCAAGCCACTTTTTGCTTGTTTCTGTTCCTAGAGCCCCTCAGGTTTATCCTGCCAGGTTCATCCTGCGTTAGGGCCTTTTTCTTTTTGTTCCTTCTCTCTGGAACACTCTGCCCCTAGATCACTGTGGCTGGCTCTTCATTCCAGGCCCAGCCCCAGCCCAGACGACCTTGGAGAGACCTGCCTGACCTCCCAGGCTATAGTAGTGCACCGGGCACTCCCCCTGTTTCTCTGTTCTGTTCTTTTTAGCACTGAACCTCTGTTTCTCATTTTTCTCATTTATAAAATGCAGTTGATAACAGTATGTACTTCATAGAGTTGTTAGGATTAAGTTAATATTTAGAAGGCTATCAGGTACATGATATGCTCTCAAATGTTAGCTATTATTATATCACTCTTTACCACCTGGAATTGGCCTACTTATTTTTTTGTTTCTTTACTGACTTCTCCCATTACTGGAGTGTCAGCTCTTTGCAAGCAGGCACTGCCTTTGCCTGTCTTGTTCGTGTCCCATCTCTATTCCCATTGTGTCAACATATATAGTAGATCTTCGGTAAGGTAGTCATTTATAAAATGAATAAATGAAAGGCAGGAATGGTCATCCTGAACAAGCCAGAAAAATCCTTGGTAACATGAAATTAATGCTTGAGAAACTTGAATGGATAGGACAAGACTGTTTAATTGCTCAAAATGAGTTTAAGAGTTTTGATCCAGAAGAATTCTATTTCAGGACACTGAGAGAACTTGGGGATAATTTATTATTAAGTATTATTTCATAGAATTTTGAAGAATGGAAAAATGTCAGAATTATGAAGGTAGGTAAAGGCAGTTCTAATTTTCAATTGTGAGGAATATGGTTCAAAAACCGTAGACCAAGAGAGGGAGTGTTATGCTCCTTGTGGGCAGAGTTCTAAAATGGATTAGTAAAAGGACGGTTTGAGAATGCTTACAACAGCATTGTTTAGTGGGCAAGTGGGACACCCTTAGAGAAAAGAGGCCTGGAAAAATAGTTTTGTTTTGTTTTCCAAGTTACCACTTTAGTTCGGTGGTAGAATCAAGATAAAAATAAAGATCTCCTGATTCTTTTCCAACAGTGCTTTCAAACTCCTCAAATTTTACATAAAAGATTCTTTTCTTCTGTATGTTGTTATTTTGAGGATAAACTTAAAAAAAAAAGCCACTTTTGAAAGCTCTCTGAAGGCTCAGTTGGGGAACATTGATCCTTAGAAGTTCAAGGGCAGGGCGCCTGGGTGGCTCAGTGGGTTGGGCCTCTGCCCTTGGCTCAGGTCATAATCTCAGGGTCCTGGAATCGAGTCCCGCATCAGGCTCTCTGCTTGGTGGGGAGCCTTCTTCCCCTTCTCTCTCTGCCTGCCTCTCTGCCTACTTGTGATCTCTCTCTCTCTCTCTCTCTCTGTCAAATAAATAAATAAAATCTTAAAAAAAAAAAGTTCAAGGGCATATACTCAGAGGTCCATGAGATTTCATTCCCTTTTGTTCTGCTTTAAAAGAGGTTTGTGCACTACTAGGTCAAGAAAGTTGGTACTATATTTTGCCAGGTTATTTGATTAACACAACTCTACCTGTTGTCCATCTACAGAAAAGAGCGTATGTTCTTCCATTTGACCTGTGCTGTTCAACATGGTAGCCTCTACCGCAAGTGTTGAATAGTAAAAATGTGGTAACTCCAAATTGATGTGTGCTGAAGTGGAAAATGCATGCTGGATTCAAATGCATACCGTATTTTAGTACCAAAAAGTAATGTAAGCTATCTAATCATTATTTATTTTGAGTACCTATTGAAATGATGTTTTGATATATTGGGTTACATAAAATTCATTATTAAAATTAATTTCATCTTGGGGGCATCTGGTGGCTCAGTCAGTTAGGCAACTGCCTTTGACTCAGGTCATGATCTCTGAGTCCTGGGACGGAGCCCTGGGTGGGGCTCCCTGCTTAGTGGGGAGTCTGCTTCTCCCTCTCCCTCTGCCCCCACCCTCTACCTCATACTCTCTCTCTTCAATAAATTTTTAAAAAAATCTTAAAAAAATTAATCTCGGGGCACCTGGGTGGCTCAGTGGGTTAGGCCGCTGCCTTTGGCTCAGGTCATGATCTTGGGGTCCTGGGATCGAGTCCCGCATTGGGCTTTCTGCTCAGCGGGGAGCCCGCTTCCCTCTCTCTCTCTCTATGCCTGCCTCTCTGCCTACTTGTGATCTCTCTGTCAAATAAATAAGTAAAATCTTTAAAAAAAAATCTCATCTTGTTTTTCTTTTTAGAAATGTGACTGCTAGGCCACTAGAAAACTTAAAATTATATGTGTGGCTCATATTATTGGGTGGTAAGCCCTTAGAACTTCTTGCCTTTCTCAGATGGAAGGGTTGATGGAATTGGTTCTCCTTGTGTTAGCAAGATGGCTGCATCTGTAAGGCTGGAAGTTAGTGGGAAGGGGCAGCTCCTGATGCATCTGTCACTTTTATCAGGAAAAGCAGTAGTCTTCCCAGAAATCCCCAGCCCATTTCCTTTTTTGTTTCGGTGGCTGGGAGTGTTGCATGGTCACTCCTTGCTGCAGGAGAGGCTGCACAGTGAATGTTTGTTCTTCCAGCCTCTAGAATGGAGATAGTACATGAGAAAGAAGTTGGCAGTGACAGTTGTGTTAGCCCAAAGAACAGGGTGGCACCCTGCTTAGGTTGAGTTTTATTAAACAACTCCTATGTAGATATGGGATAACTGAGGACCAGAGACACTCTTGCCTTTGATTCTTATATAAATGATTTACACGGTAAGAGTAAGACTTCTCACTTTACCTCTTTCTACCTTTCTAACTTAATTAGCAAGAAGAGTGTATTCCTGAAAATGACAGGGCACGTTGGTATAATTGTCACTATTTTGCATCTTCTTAACATTGGTTTGGACATTTTCTTTTACTACAAAGTAATTTTTAGTAGTCTTATAAGGAACAGACATAATTTTTATGTTCATCTCCTCATTAACTTGTTGTATTTCTCTATGAGTGTTCCCTGTGCTTCTCTTTTTTAACCAGTGGCCCATTATGGGCATCATAATGTATGAACAATGTATGTCTAAGAATAAAACAATTTTCAAACACCGTGATTACTGGCAGCATTCAGCTGAGTTTCTGATCGTCACCACCTGCTGTAGTACTCCTTAGATATGAATTTGCATGTTCTCAAACCATTCCGCTTTGAAGAAAAAACTGTTGGTTGATTTTAAAATACAAATTGAACTAGATGCCAAATACTGCCTTTAAAGACTCAAGGCCCTCACCCCAATGTACCCTGCCCCACTCCTCCCAACAGAGTCCCTTGAGAACGACTTTGGGAAATGGTGGTGGTGGTGCGATGGTACTTGTATTTGTAAGAGCATGAAAATGAGAGGTTGGAAAGATATAAGAAATTCAAGTTTTGCTGAAGAGAATTGACCTGTGGAATATTCTAATGCAAATGAGTTTGGTGTGTTTTAATGGAAAGAATTCAAAACAGATGGTCCCTGACTTGATTTTTCAACTTTATGACTATGACGGTGTGAAGGCTGTATGCATTCAGTAGAAACTCTACTTGGGATCATGAGTCGTGAGCTTCTCCCAGGCTGGCAGGACACAGCCCGACACCCTTCCGGTGACGCGGGGCAGCAGGGGGAGCCACAGCTCCCAGTCAGCCATGTGATCGCACAACGCTCTCTGCTCAGACACCTGTTCTGTTTCTCACTTCCCAAGCGAGTACAGCTATTCAACACTTTCTGACAAAACAGGCCTTGTGTGAGATGATCTTGCCCCACTGTGGGCAAACGTAAGTGTTCTGGGCAGTTAAGGTAAACAAGGCTAAGCTATGATGTTCAGTAGGGTTGGTGTATGGAATGTATTTTCCGTAGGATATTTTAAACTTAGGATGAGTTTTTCAGGAAGTAACTCCTTTGTAAGTCAAGGAAGATCTTTATTTTAAATAGTAAGTGTCTATTGTGGGTTGAAAAGCTAGGGACATTTATTTTGACCATTTAGTACCCAGAGAATTTGAATAGGAAACTAGTGAGCTGTGGAATGCCCCTCTGTCTATTCATCATTGGGCTTTATATGTACCTCTCTCTCAAGCCTCAAAACCTCTCTCAATGAGGTAGGTAATTTCCCCAATTCGCAGAGAAGGAAGCTCAGAGAGATGAACTTTTCCAAGGCCTCAGAGCTACATATCACCGCACTGTTATGAAACCCAGAGGTGACTCCAAGACCTGTGGTTCTCCTACTGAGTTAATCTGCACATTTGCAAAGTCTGCAGCTGTAATTGTTTTTGTAGTTAATGTTCTTGAACTGGCAACAAGTAAATAGTTTATTTAATGATACTCTCAATTTTCTACTCTCAATTTGCTTGGGCAAATTGAGATCCTGTATTATTTATTTGTGTCAATGAATGTATTTTTTAATGTTTAAGTACGCATTTGATTTTTTTCAGGTCTTACTTTTTATGGTAGGGAACCAGACTTCACTACTCTCTTTGGAGGGGAACCTCTCTTATCAGGCACAGATCTTACCCAGATAATTAAATACATGCCGTGTCAGTTGAAGCACAAAGAACTACAAGCTACTGTTTTGTCCTTATTCTTTTCTGCTGTGAATCTCACCAGGTTAAAGTTTGGTTTTCATTGTAGGAAAGAACAAATGGCAACTTTGTGAATTGTGGCTTTTGAGGTTTGGCTGATAAGCAAGACCACTCCAGCACTCAGTAGGAATAGAGCTGTTGCTGAAGACATAGGAAGGTCTGTTGTAAGTGAAAGGAGTGATCTTTGGCATTCAGCCATCTGAGTTTCACGATAACATGAAGAAGCAGGAACCTTGGAATTGTTCTTTTTTATATTCCGTTCCTGGATAATTACCAACTCTACTAAGATTTTGAAAGGTCCTTTTATTTTGTGATTGCATCTTTCGGCAAGAGCTCTTATTATCTTATTATGCAATTTGTCTCATTTATGATGCTCAGGTGGGAAAACTTTCAGCCTCAGCAATTGAAAAGATCACTGTGATTGAGTGTTTTGTGGTGCTTTTTGCTTGTTTTGCTGTTGAGCAAGCAGAGTTCAAGACAGGTGAATTCTTTCCAGATGTGCTTTTGAATAACTAGACAGATCCTGGGGTCTCTTTAAGAATAACACAAGTGACTGTGTTCTCTCCCTCTTCCTCCATGCACAGCTTCCTGTGGTCACTCTGCGAAGGGTTCTGTAGTTGTGGGATGATTCCACAGTTCATACTGAAAAATAGTTCATCTAAGCAGCCAATCCCTGAGCTTGGCTAAGTCTGCTTATTTGTTACCAAAACCTGTCACTGTCCAGCAGACACAGCAATTTTTCTTTCATTTGCTTTGTTACCATTTTAGGCATGAAATGGAACCATTTTCTGCCAAACATAATGTCCCTGTGTAGAAATAAATACTTCATGGGTTTTAAGGAGTCGAGAGTCAGGCCCATGAGTAACTAAAACTGTAATGACTCAACTTGACACCGATGGCCTTTTCCTGAGGTAGAGAGGAGGGGATGTGGGAAATGAGGCTCCACCCATAGTGCTCAGTGTCCAGCTCAGCCATAGGTAGCCAGGGTTGCTGAGCCAGGGAGTGAAGCCAGCAAGCTGAAGGGATGTGCCATCCTGATTAGACATGGAAGATGGGGCACACTCAGCTCTATGTTTATGACATTAATTCATTCTAGAGGACTTAATGGAGCTTCTACATAGGCCCAGGCCTTGGGCACATGCCAGGCCTATTCAAGGGAGAAATGGGGGCCCACCTCAGGGATCAGGGGTCAGTTCTTTGGGAAGTTTTTCCAAATAATACCCTGTATTCATGGAAGACTTTGTGTTGTTCTCTTGGGCTCTCCTTGAACATAGGGCTTACGCTGTTACAGTATGCTTCTCTGTGTCCTTGTTTATCTCACTCTCTAGACTGTGAACCCTTGAGGACAGGGATAATTTGTATACTTAGTGCCTAATATATGTTATATGTTCAATAAATGTCTGTTAAATAATGAAATGGCAATATTCAGCTGCTTTCTTCCACAGGTCCTCCATCCCTTCCAAGGAAAAGAAATATACCAGAAATTCTACTAGTTACACAAAACTGGTAATCAGAACTAATGAAACATAGTAGTATGGACATGAACAGAGTTGAAAAATAAAGGTGATCATAAAATATGTAGCAATTGCACACAGCACATATGAAGAATTCTTCCAAACTGGGCGGAGCCATATAAAGGAACACTTGAATAAATGGAGAAACATGTCATGTTTTTTGGTGAGAATTGTTAATATAGAAAGTATATCAGTATTGTTCTTATCTCCATTAATCCAAAGTTTGAAGCAATTCCAGCAAAAATTGCAGTAGGATTATTCTATGAATTTGATAGAATAATTTTTTTAAAAGATTTTATTTATTTATTTGACACAGATTGCAAGTAGGCAGAGAGGCAGGCAGAGAGAGAGGGAGGAAGCAGGCTCCCTGCTGAGCAGAGAGCCCGATGCGGGGCTCGATCCCAGGACCCTGGGATCATGACCTGAGCCAAAGGCAGAGGCTTAACCCACTGAGCCACCCACGCGCCTCTTGATAGAATAATTTTAAAGTTCAGAAAACTATTGTTTGAGATTAGGGAAGAATGAAAAAAATGGGAGATTTTATCTCATCAAATTTTAAAATATTACAAAAATACAGTAAATAAAAAATAAAATAGCATATAAACTCAGAAACTAGAGGCCAGTATAATCTGGATACCAAAACATGGCAAAGACATTGTAAGAAAAAATCAGACTTCGTTAACATAGATGCAAAAATGCTTAACAAAATATTAACAAGTTGATAATAGTAAAACAGAAAAATGGTAATATATCATTACCAAATGGGGTTTATCCCAGAAATTCAAGATTGGTTTAACATTTGAAAGTCAGTGTACTTTATCATAGTAGCAGGATAGAAGAGAATTTAGAATGGCATAGCTACAACAGGAAGCCTAAAAGCAGGCTTAGGTATGTATGGAAACCTAGTACAGATCTGCAGTGTCTTATTTGAAATGTTTGGGGCCAGCCATGTTTCAGAATTGAGTTTATTTTTTCATTTTTTGGGGGGGGCAATTTTATTTATTTATTTGAGAGAGAGAGGGAGGGTGCAAGCAGGGGAGGTGCAGAGGGAGAGGGAGAGAATCTCAAGCAGACTCCTCACTGAGCATGGAGCCTGATAAGGGGCTTGATCTCATAACCCCGACATCATGACCTGAACTGAAACCAAGAGTCAGATGTTGAACTGACTGAGCCACCCAGGTGCCCCCAGAATTCAGAGTTTTTAACAACCTTTCATAGTCATGTACCTGTTTGTTTCCATAGCTAAACACATTAACAATGACACTAAATGGAATAAATAAAGACTAGAAATAGCCTCAACATTGGCTTCAGTCATACTTTGCTACCAAATAAGTTTTGGCATCAATCTTTAAAAAACTGATAAAAAGTTCTTTGTTTCCAGAGCTTTGTGATGTCAATATCACAGGTAAGGAATTATCAGCTTTTTGATATTGAGGAGGCATTTCAAATCAGTGACGAAGGGTTTTTGAGGGTGCCTGGGTGGCTCAGTCGTTAACTATCTACCTTTTTGGCTCAGGTCATGATCCCAGGGTCCTGGGATCAAGCCCTACATCAGGCTCCCTGCTCTGCGGGAAGCCTGCTTCTCTCTCTCCCTCTCCCTCTGCTTGTGTTCCCTCTCTCACTGTGTCTCTCTCTCTGTCAAATAAATAAATAAAATAAAATAAAAAAAAGACTTAAAAAAATAAAGGGTTTTTGAAAGGTGTTGGAATTACATACTAGTCATTTAAGAGAAAAAAAGGTAAAGTTAAATCCCTACTTTGTAACAAAATTAACTACTTATGATTATTTTACTGTTAAAAAATTGAAGTCTATAAAAGCAGTAGAATAAAATAACATGCCTAGTTTTTATTTACAATCTTGTGATTGTGGAGCTCTTTGGAAGCATGACACCAATGGCAGAAACTAACAAATTAAAAAAAAAAAAGATTTAACTACATGAAAATTAACTTCTACATAACAAAGAATCCCTTAAATAAAGTTAAAATGATACCAACATGGAAAAAATGTTGGCAACATATATGGCAGCCAAAGAATTATTATTGCTCATAATTTATAATGAGCTTTTTTTTTTTTAAGAATTCATTTATTTATTTGACAGATCACAAGTAGGCAGAGAGGCAGGCTAGGGCAGAGGGGTGGTGGGTGGGAAGCAGGCTCCCTGCTGAGCAGAGAGCCCTATGTGGGGCTCGATCCCAGGACCCTGAGCTCATGACCTGAGCTGAAGGCAGAGGCTTTAACCCACTGAGCCACCCAGGAGCCCCAGTATAATGAGTTCTTAATATACAACAAATGAACAGATTAATAAACAACAAATGAATTCTCTAGCACAAAACTGGACCAAGGATATGAAAAGGTAGTTAGCAAGAGGAGAAATACAAATGGCTGCTAAGACTCTTCTACTACTCTGACAACAACCTTGACGACTACAGCTAGCAGCTGCCATTTACCAAGTGTTTATTGTGTGTCAGGCACTGGGCTAGGGCTTACATACAGTGCTTCAGGAAATACTGAGACAGGTGCAGTGATTTACATTTTGGAGTGGAGAGAGTCCAACTTAAAGGAGTTCAGATGCCTTGTCTTAGGTCGCGCAATTACCAGGGTTTCTGTAACCCGGGACTGTTTGCCTCCAAAGCTCTCACTCTTCAGTAGACACTGACCTCTATCTAGCAATGTACTTATGAAAAGAAAATGCAAATGAAAGCAACCTGAAGTTACCATTTGTTTTGTCTATCAGATTGGAAGTAAGTTTAAAACAAAACAAAACCTTATTGTTAGGAAAGGTCCCGGTAAAGAAAAGTCTGTACTCTCTTCTATAGTTGGTAGCTGTGTCAACTGACATGATATTTCTGGAAGGCAGTTTGGCAATATGTATCAAGAGCCACATCTTTTGACATAGTATTTCTACTTCTAGGAATTTGAAAGGATTAATTTGACATGTAGTCATATGTATAAGAATGTTCAATTCAGTATTTATAAAAGCACAAGGTTGAAAGAAACTTGTCTATCAGGGAAGGACTAAATCAGTTATGGGAGAATTGAAGATGTAGAGCTGTATTTATTAATTTTTTAATAATGTCCCTGATTTACTATTGGATGGAAAAGTAAAACAAAGCCAGTTGCAAAATAGACCATGTGGCGCAACCCTATATTTGAGAAACTCCATGTTTATATACCCACACATGCCAAGAAAAAAGTCTGGGACACGGTGTTGACAGTGGTGTAATTATAAATGATTTATTTTCTTTATATTTTTCTGCAGTTTTTCTGATTTCTTTTTGCTGTACAAATATACTCTGGTTTTTGAAAAGTATTTAAAAATACTTGTTATAATTTTCCCATACTCATGGAACATTCCAACTTGAAGTTTAAGTACAAAATTTAGAGATTTCACCAGGTCTGTATATTTACTTTCCTTTTGTTAGGGAGTTTTTAGGTTTTCCCTGTACTTACATTTTACTCTTTGAGAGTTGGCATAAGTATAAGTTCACACATACACATGATTTCCCATGTGTTTTTCTAAGAATTGCCAGAATTTTTTCACTGATTGGGTTTAAAGTAATGGTTTGCCAGCTATTTGATTTACAAATCCAGTTATTGTGAAATTGACATGAGTAAACTTCTCAATAGATGCAGGGGAGTCCTATTCATGCTTGACCAATCAGCAGTTCGGCAAGGTTGGGTTTTTCTATTGGGCACTTTTTTTTTTTTTTTAAGTTAAGTAATCTGTACTCCCAACATAGGGCTCAAACTCATGACCCTGAGATTAAGAGTTACATGCTCCACCAACTGAGCCAGCCAGGTGCTCTGGGCTCACACCTTCTTAATAACAAATGGAATTTTTATTTTATTTTATTTTTTTAAATATTTTATTTATTTATTTGACAGAGAGATCACAAGTAGGCAGAGAGGCAGGCAGAGGGAGAGGGGGAAGCAGGCTCCCCGCCGAGCAGAGAACCTGATACAGGGCTTGATCCCAGGACCCTGAGACCATGACCCAAGCTGAAGCCAGAGGCTTAACCCACTGAGCCACCCAGGCGCTCCAACAAGTGGAATTTTTAAAAAATGGTCTTAAATATTGCTGAAGGAGTCCTCCTTAAGGAACCTCCTGGTTTAGAAAAGTATTCTTTCTGATAAGGAGATAGTCATGTTGGGAATATCTCTTGAGGCTTGATATATAACCTAGAATTTATTATGAAACTCTGAAAGCTGGTATTTTATATGGCTTGTGGGCAATTGCACAGTGACTGTGAGCATCTTCCTAACCACTCAACATTGTTTAATGATGAGAATTGTAGGCTAAGTAACTAGGGTTCATTTTGGTGGTATCTCTGAAGATGTGGGTGCAGAGATATGAGTTCCATCTGATTGAGCTGGTGGTTTAAGAAATAGATTTTTAACTTATCAAATGAAAGAGGAAAACACTTGTAGTGGAAATACTGGGTGTAGATAGTTCCAAAGGCCATTCGGGGCAACTGAGCAAGGTGACAGTCACCACGAACGTGGTTAGTAATGGGCTTTTAGAGACAGTGTCTTAATGCAGTAGTTATTTTGAATAATCTTTGAAATGGTTTGTTGACCCTGTTCTTCTATTTGACATTTTCTTTCAGAGGTGTACATGTCACACTGATCTCATGTGAATAGTGGAACTCTTATGTAGCAGTTAAGAGGGTGCATTTTGGAGTCAGGTAGACCTGAGTTAAATAAAATCCAGTCTCTACTATGTAGCAGTGTTACTTTCGGAAGGTTACCCAGTCTCCCTGGCTTCAGTTTCTTCATCTCAAAGTACCAACCTTACAGGGTTGTTGAGAGGATTAAAGGAGAGAATTTTTGTAAAGATTTCAGTAGCATCGGTACATAGGAAATGCTCGGGTTGCTCTTATCACATATAGTTCAATCTCTTTTAGAATATTTTTATAAGAAGTGATATATTGGAAAGAATGTATACTGTATTATCTCAGAGACCCAGATCGGAACCCTGGCTGTGTCTCTTAATAACCCTGTAACCTTGGGCAAGTCACTTATGCTTGGAGACTTAATTTTCTCCATTAATGGGGTCAGTAATGCTTACCTTATCAGATGTAAGGATTAGAAATAATAGGCTAAGTATCAAACTCTGTGTTTGGAGTAAGTAGGTATTCAATAAATGGTTACTGTGTCATGGTTATAAAGCTGAATATCAAAGAACATCTTAAGGCTTTTTATATTTTCCCTTTCATCTTTGTGTTTTACCTTGTAATTGTAATTCTTTAAGAAATTGAGTGCACATAGCCAAGACTGTGCAATATAAGAAAAGTTTAAGAAGTTCTCTAAAAATTTATTATAATAGTACATTTGGTAAAAAGAATAAGAATCTGAAGTGATGGATGGTATTAGAGAGAAGGATGTGTATGCAGGGCCTGGCTTTGGGGTCCTTGTTAGGGGCCAGTCTCTCGGGAGGAGGAAGCCGGAAGGGCAGTGGTTTCACTGCGTGCGGCCATCCCCTCTTACTCCACTGCCCAAGTGGATGCCACAGGTTCCTGTTCCTGTGCTGGCTGGGGCACTGGCCTGTCCTCTAGAGTAATTGCTGGATGTGCGCCAGTGGCGAGGGAGGGCCTGGCTGGCTGGCAGGCATTTGTGATGTGGTGCTGTCTCATTCCCCTGTGCAGGCTGCCTTCCTGGGTGGGCTTCGTCCACACGTCGGACCTCTGGCTTCGTGTTTGCACAGTATGGTGCTTGATGCGATCCCTTAGTCTGCCTGTCCTCCCTTCCTCTCTTCTTCCGTCTTTCCATCTATCCTTTAGGTGCTAGTAATAGCGGTGAACAAAACAGATAAAATCCTTGCCTTCAGCAGCTTACATTTCAGAGATTTATAGCATCCTCAAATGGAGTGTCTCATTTGCTGGCTGGCTCACTCGATTATTTATTTATTCATAATTATTGAGGTATAGTTGACATACAATGTTGTTATTAGTTTCAGGTGTACAACATAGTGACTTGGCAATTCTATATATTACTCAGTGCCCACCACAGTATGTGTCATCACCACGTGTCATTATGTAATGTTGTTATAATATCATTGACTGTATCCCCTAGTACTTTTCATCTCAGTGACTTCTTCATTTCATAACAGGAAGTTTGTACCTCTTAATCCCCTTCACCTATTTTGCCTGTAACTCCCAGCCCCCCTCCCTCTGGCAGCCATCAGTTCTCTGTATTTATGATCTATTTCTGTTTTTCTGTTTGTTTTGTTTTCTTAGATTGTACGATATAAGTGAAATCATATGAAATTTGTCTTGCTCTGACTTATTTCACTTAGCATAATGCCCTCTAGGTCCATGCAAATGGCAAAATGTCATTCTTTTTTTATGACTGAGTAATATTCTGTCCTAGATCTCTCTCTCTCACATCTCCTTTATCCATTCATCTAGCAATGGAAACTTGAGTTGCTTCCATAATTTGACTATTTATTATGAATAATGCATTTGCTTTTTACAACAAGTATGTGAATTTGGATTTTTTTAGTACTTTGCTTGGATAGATGAGGAAACATATTTTTGACATTAAATAACCTATGCAGGGTAATAGTGCTACGAAATAGAACCCATTATTTTTCATTCTTAGTTTTAGCCGCCTTTCTTCTGTGACAGTCTGCCTTCTATTCTAAATATGTTTTCTATCATCAAAATGCTTTTTTGCACTGTGTGCCTTTTCTAATACATCAATTACAGGTAGCCAAGGGAATTGGAAAGAACATTAAATGAGGTCGGTGGACTTGCTTTAATCTTCGCTCCCATTGCTCTTAGGGTGAGATTTGAAATCCACAAGGTCGTCTGCCATGCCCTGCGTCACCTGGCTGTGACGACTTCACAGCTTTAACCTGGAACCATTTCGCTCTCACTGCCTGTCTTCCAGACACATTGGCCTTCCTTGCTCACCTCAGAAGCACTGTGTTCTTTCCACATTCAGGCCTTTGCTCATGCTGTTCCCTCTGCTTAGAATCCTCTTCTCTATTCCCCTTCCTCTCCCTCCACCCCATCTTCATCCAGCCTCATTCAACTCATAGATCTTAGCTTCCAAACCACTTCTAAGGGAAGGTCCTCCCCATGCCCCAGTCTAGGTCAGGTCCTTTGCCATATGTGTGTTTTCACAGCGCTCTGGTTTTCCTTCACAGCACGCTGATCCCAAACCATGGGTTTATTTACTGACTTTCTCCCCTCTTGGAATGACTAGAAGATAAGCTCCATGGGGGCAGGAACCCTGGTTATCTAATTCCCACTACTGTCTCCTCAGCTAGCACTAGGGCTTCTAGCAGGTGCTCCAAAAAATGTGAGCAAACAGATGAGTGATTACTCTAGCAGCACAGAACTGAGAGCAGCATGAGAAAATTTAAATTTAAATGATGGTTTGTTCAGTTTTGCTTCCCTCCAGAATGTGATTCTAGCAATGAAGGCAGCATATGAAATGGTGAAAGTTTCTCATATTTTACTCATGTTTAAAATAAAGAATGAGGGGTGCCTGGGTGGCTCAGTGGGTTAAAGCCTCTGCTTTCGGCTTAGGTCGTGATCCCTGGGTCCTGGGATCGAGCCCCGCATCGGGCTCTCTGCTCTGCGGAGAGCCTGCTTCCTCCTCTCTCTCCCTGCCTGCCTCTCTTGCCTACTTGTAATCTCTGTCTGTCAAATAAATAAATTAAAAATCTTAAAAAAATAAAGAACGGGAAAGCAACTGCTAAGATTTGGAAAGTTAGTAAAGTGGCAGTAAAAAGTGACAAAGGGGGAAAACAAAACCCAATACAGAGCCTGGGGGAAAAGAGAATTAACCAAGTTATTTGTTTTTGTGTCTGTTTCCCACTAAGCTGTGAGCAGTTTGGAGTCAAGTAGCAGAACTTTTTTGTGTTTATATCCTCAAAGAGAGTGAAGTGCCTGGCTCAGGTTAGCTGTGGAATAAATGTTGAATGAATGAATGATATACACCTTTGTTCTTAATGCTGATATTAGAAATAGGAATAGCATGGTTTATAGAAAGAATACTGGAGACCTCGTTTTAAAACTGCATTGAAAGTGAGAACAAGGGAAGCCTGAGTGGCTCAGTTGGTTAAGCGTCTGCCTTTGGCTTAGTTCATGATTTCAGGGTCCTGGGATCGAGTTCCACATTGGGCTCCCTGCTCTGCGAAGAGCCTATTTCTTCCTCTGCCTGCCTCTCTCCCTGTTTGGGCTCTCTCATTCTCTCTAACAAACAAACAAATAAATCAATAAAATCTTTTTTAAAAAAAGAAAGTAAGAGTAAGCATGCCTACTGAGTGGGCTTGTTGGGAGGATGGTAGGTAGATGATGCACATAGAATGCTTAGCAAGTGCTGGGCACATGCAATAGGCCCTCAGGAGATTTTGAGCTCCCCTGTTCTGCCCCTTTCCCTTCAGTCAAGTCCCCGAAAGGCTTTTGAGAAAGGTATGTACATTGTTAAAGTAGAGAAAAAGAATCGTAAGGCAGAATCATAGCAATGACAAAGCCCGGCTACTTGTGTTTGTCAAAGCAAGCATGACGTCGGGATGCTTACATAGCAGTGCAGTACATTGTGTAGGAATTGGGGAATAATTATTCCTATTATTATTCCTATTATTCTTGTCTATGGTCAGCCTATTACCAGAAAAGAAAGACCAAGCTGATTTATAAAGTCCTTACATTCAAAACTTTCTGTCTTGACCTCCATCATTTCTGTGTTTCCCATCTCTTCTTACAAATATCGCCTCAACCCAGCTCTTTCTCGGATTATTTCTTCTACTGCTTCCTATAGTAGTTTTATTCTGTTCTCAGCAGTAAATTCTCTCTTTTATTTCCATCATTGCCAATTCAAATAGTTATGATGGGCTGGATGGAGGGTGTGTTAAGTGTTGATGAATCCACTGATTCTCTTCAGTTCCGACTTCTCTTGGGCTCTGACTAGGTAAGTCAGTTGTTCTCCAGTAACCCAGCCCTCCATGTCTCCCATCTAATGAGACAGAGAAGTGTGAAGTGTGACGAGGTTTTTGTTTTGTTTTGTTTTGCTCTGAGGCTAGAGCGAGAGCAAATGATTTCTGACAATAACCTGACAGACTTAGCATCAAGCAACAGAATCTATATGAACCTTGTTCTAGGCTCATTATGGTTGAAAACTGGAAGTCATTGTGCAGCCACATCAATTCAGTTCTCTCTTTTTTAAATGTTAATTTAATTTTATTTTTATTTTATTTTATCTGGTGCAAAATATGCACGGCACTAGAGATTTAAAAACAATCAGTTCCTTCAGGAATGTGAGTCCAGCAGGGGAGATGGTCACATGAACAAACATGGTCCTTAGTGTCTGAGAGGGGTAGTGTATGTCATGTATGAGCAACCAAGGAGACAGCGATGACTTAGGTCTGGGACAGGTGAGTGATGGTGGCCTAGGCCAGCTGTTGAAGAATAATTAGAGTTTACTATATGAACAAGATTGGAGAGGGTATTCTAAGAAGAGGAAACAGTAGGTGGAGAGACAGGGAGCTATGGGCTAGCATGATGTTTGTGCAGGCAATTCCAAGTAATTAGCTATCTCTAGATTGTTGAATATGAAGACTGTTGAAGTCTGGCAATGCAAGCTAGGTCGTGGAATTTCTTTTTTTGGAGCCTTAAAAATTCAAAATAAAGCATCCACATCTGCTTAGGATGGTTTCAGCAGTATTTTTGCCAAAGGTAGAGACCTATATACCATATGTGTCAGATAAAAGTCAATGAGTCAATGACTATTATGTAAACATTGAAGTCGTATTAATTAATTTAAAGAAAGGACTTAAACGTTGCACTTTACTCTGCTGTTCTTCTGGTTTTCAAGTCACTTAACTAAGGCGATCTCTTCTTTGGAACTCTGTTCCTTCTTGGGGAAACAAATGCAGTCATAAAAAGCAGTACAACTTAGTGTCTACCTTTCTTCATTGGAGCAGAGGTAGTTCCCATGGAATCAATCTAAGAGTCTGAAGAAAAATGGAGGGTGGCCTCTCCTTGTCCACTCTTGGCTGCCTCGGTGGGAAGAGGAACCTCTAATATGGTTTACCTTTCAGTCAGGCATGTTGCCTCTGTCACTGCCCTCGCGGGCCGCGGAACTGGGTCGTCATTCCACAGCCCCGAGCCCTGGAGCAGGACTGCTGTGCTTGCAGTGCAACAGCTTTTTATGGAACAGGGAATGTTGTTTAGGGAATTCAGGCAGCTGGAACCTGCTGCATTAGCAGTTTGGACTAAGGAAGAGTTTTGGAGTGAGAAAATAAAGCTCATTATATAATTTCATTGGGGTATTTAGAAGGCTGAGAAGGAGGAGATGACAGTATTATGAAGGCAAGCAGGAGAGTTTCGTAAACAGCTCCCTCTCTATTCACTTTTACTGTAAGAGCTGGGTTTAAATAGGGTGATCACGTGGCCCATTTTGAAAAGGGCAGTCATGTTCTTCTGGTGTTCTTAGCTGTTTTGTCAGTTGGAGCAAAACAACAGCGCGGCTCATTTTTTGCAGGGTTAGAGGAAAAAGGAAGGGCTGGCAGAAGGATGGGGTGGGAAGCTGGAGGAGAGAGGAGAGGCCAAAAGTGTCAGACTGTGGGGACAAGGACCTGAAGGAGGCCTGTTGGCCTCAGGGATGGAGCCTGGAACTCTGCCTTTTTGAAGCCTGTTGACGATCTCATCCAAATTTAGCCTTTTGTGGAATCTTCCATGAGAAGCAGTTGCCAGCTTCAGCCTTTCTAGAGAATAGAGTCTGCTCAACTCTGTTATGAGGTCTACCCAGAAGAAGTGGCAGAGCTGGCCCCCTCCTTAGAACCAGGATAGCACCTACCTGAAGTGAAAATCCTCTCTCCACTAAGGAAACACACCCAGTTCTTCACACCTGCCCTCCAACCCCCGCCCAAACCCCACCAGCCCTTAGCAAAAACTAAAGTTGACATCACTGTAACCTTTGGCTATTCTTTTTTTGTGTGTCAAGTGTCAGCCTCCTGTTTTATCTTCATAAACAATGGAAATCTTATTTCTCTTCAGAAAAATCATGTAAGAAAACAGGGACTAGATTTAAACAGAATAAAAATCATTAATGTCAGAGAGTCTGACTTTAGAAAAAAGGGGAGCAAAAAGAAAAAAAAAATGTGTGCTCTTGTTGACCTTAAAATGTGTCTTAAGGGGAAATCATTTAGGTTACGAGTGGTTTCTTTTTTAATCCTACTAATTACTTGATTTTGAAAGAATACAGGGAGTTGGAAGAGTGAGTTTTATAGTCTTTGTTTCTTCCCTTCTCCTCACAGCAAAACAGCTATGTGATTGTAGAGACACTTGAACTGAGTATTCTGACTTTGACAATGGTCAGGACCCAGTGGGCGCCACGAGGTGGGGAGCTTCCCTGAGGAAGAACCAGGCTGCCCATACTTTCTTTCCATCTTTCTTCTACACCCAAATGTGAAGGTTTTGAGCCGTGGTTAATGTAGCCTCTTCTTTAAAAAAGTGTGTACTCTGCCTGTTTCCAACAGTTTTGAGGTTGGTACCCACTAATCTTAATAGGACATACATATTGAAAGTATATAACATATTATTTAAAATCAAATACAATGTGTTATTTAGGTTTTATTAAATTATCCTGTTTTTATAGGATATGCTGATGGTCTAAATAAATCTAATTTTTATTGGTATTGAAAGATTTCTTTAAAAACTATTAAGATTAAATATCAGTATCATATAAATCTTTCTAGGAAAATATAATCAAAAGCATCAAGGCTGTCTCCTACTGTTGGTGGTTTCACTTATCTTGATTCTCAGAGCTGTGACAAGGTCTGTGAATTTCAAGCGTTCAGAAAGATAAATAAGAATAACTTGTAGTTTTGAAATGGAGAAAGGGAAAGATCCTGGAAGTTGTTTTCTATTTTTAAAGTAGTCATTCTCATCTTAAAAATAGAAAAAAAAACAGAAAATTATTTTTCATATATTAAGAAAAAAATGAGGTTATACTTTCGATTTAAATGCAAAGACCAGTATTTTCTAGATGAACATTAATAATCAATATGGAGGCTACTAATTGCAACTCTGTTTTTGATTTATTATAAATATGCCTTCAGTTTTCTTCCTCATTACCACTCGCCACCTTTAATTACAAGAGGGCTTTCATTAAAATACTTGAATCATTTATTTTGAAACATCCGACTTTACAAAAAGTTTATGGATTTTTATAGCATAAAATAGAAACATTTTTATTTTAGAATACAAATCGTAAACTAAAACTTCACTTGGAGAGTTTGGCCAAAGATACAAAAATATGTAGAAAGAAAAGTATATTTAACTAATACTGTGCACATTTTTATAATAAAGCATATGACTTTTGGATTTAGAGTTTTAACTATAATAACCTCTTCTGTTTAGTAGTGATTTTTAAAATAGGGAGAAAAATACTGAAGCAGACCAGGTGCTTACTAGATTTTTATCTTGGTTGAGCTGAAATTAGATAGAGAAACAGGATGATTAGAATAACTTTTTTATCAACATCCAAATATTTCTCCTTTTAACATTTCACTTAAATGTGAAGAAATACCAGAAATGAGAGACCCATTAGCTGTGTGGAAGGAATTCTAGAGGGTTATAAGCTATCCATAGTTTTCTATGGCAGGAAGATTGTTTTGTTTTTTTCAAAAATAATTTTGGAGGGGGATTTTAAGATTTGCTAACCTTCCCTAATGCACTTGCCAAGGGTTTTATTTTAAACAATAAAACATTTTTTAAAAGAAGCCTGGTCAGTTCATTTTTGTTTGCAGTCATTTCTATTTTAGTGTTGCTGTGATTGATACATGAAAATTAGATAGAATGGAATATATTTCTGTGAAAGCTGTAGTCTTAACAGCAGTATCTACCTAGAAAACGCAGGAGTCACCCTGGATCAGTTAGAATCAGTTGGAAGTTCTCTGGTCTTCTTTAAAGCCAGTGTCGGCTAATAGCATCGCGTGGCAGGTTATTTACTCTTGTCACAGGCAGTTTACTTATTTTTGTGTACCTGTAGCTTTTTCCTCATAGTTAGAAATAAGTCTATTTGTGATATTTAAAAAAAAAACAACTATGTACACATGATAATTTTGTTGTGTAAAATACTTAATACCTGTTAAAAGCTGCTTGAGTTGACTTTCAGTTTTAAAGCAGCTCGGTAGTTCGGTGACTCCTGCAAAGGATTCTGGCTTTCTCCGTGGCCTACCAGCTAAATAATTTTTGCAGTATTTTCCTTTGCTTTCTTATAAACATTTAAAAATTTTACTTGCTTTTCCATAAGTCCAACCATTAAGTTAGAAAGCACTGAAGTTACTATGAAATTGCCTCTTATTTTTTCATCCATCAGGGAGGAAAGATAGACTCTGTGTATTCCCTGTGAGTTGTTAAAACAGAAATACTTTGGGCTGCTGTTCTCATGGAGTGGTATACTTGCCTTGTTACAGATGAAATGATTTTGTCCAACTGCCTTGCTTTCAAATGAGTTTTGTTGCTTTCTTGCTTAGGCCAAGATATTTAATTTCATATTTGTTGAGAGTATCTTGTAATACGCTTCTCCCCCATCACATCCTCCCAAGTTTGGGATAAGCATAGAATCCTTTCAGGACTGCACAGGTTAACTGTTTTTACTAGAAAGCACATGTAAAATAGTGGCTAAAGATTATGAGTCTTTCCTTAAAGGTTATCAAGAAAAAAAGTTAAAATGTCAAAGACGGTGCTATGACAATAAAAACCTTATTTTCTCCGTAACTAAAGTATCTCACAGGAGGCCTTAGATCTTATTCTCAGCTGTCAAAAATGTTTAAATATGAAAGTAAAGGTGGTTTGGAGGTGGAATCCATTCTGTCCTGAAGGCCCGCTCTTCTCAAGGTGTGTAGTTATTAATCTTGGTTTGAATTTTCACATTCTAGAGGATGAGATTGATTTGCAGGTCGGGTTGATGGAGGTTAGTGCCCGGGGTTTAAAATGAGGAGGCTGATGTAATATTACTCCTAAGCCTTTTTGCTTCTGTTTTTGACTCTATGAAAATGCTGTTACATAGTTTTGCTCTTCTGTTTGCCTCTAGCTGTGGTTGAAGTAAATAGGCTTAGAATAAGGGGCTGGACTGTGCCCCTTCTAGGCTCTTTCCAGAGACCGGAATCTCGGATTCTGAGCTCACATTACTCATTCTACAGTCCACCTTTCTACTCTGCAAGCCGATTTTGGTGATCTGGTTTGCGAGTCAGTGTTATGGGAAGTTCTGTATTGTGATGCAAAACCCCTCAGCTTTAGGTCCTATCAACAACCCAAAGGATATATTCAAACCACCTTGAAAGAAAAAGCTTTTCAGAAGAAGGCAAACTTTGTTTTCATGTTAACCCAAAACGAAGTTCACGAGCAGTGTTGGGCTCTGCAGGGTAATCCAATCTATTTTAATGCAAAGATTTTCCAAGAAGGCAGGAAATAGTCAAGGGGAAGGCTTTCAGGCATCTGCTGTTTCGTTTCCAGATCCCTTGTGTTAATTTAATGTTTCTAGGGAACCGGTCTCTTTCTTTTTTCTCAGAATGCCTTCTCTAGGAACTGGTGAGTGCGGTGGCGCTGTGTGAACTGCGGACGAGCCCAGAGTCTGGCTCGGGTGCTCGCGGGTCCAGTGTAGCCTTGTCTGGGAGGCGGCTAGTCACCCCGCCGCCTCAAGGGCGCACGGGGTGTGATCTTCGGGTGACTGGGTCGTTTCTCCTCGTTCTCAGCATATGACGCAAAGGCAGTGCCAGGAGTGACAGAGGGAGACTAGACTGGAAAGCCATGTTTATTTGCATTTGTCCAATTTGGTCTTAGTGAAAGGTAAATAGGAAATGATTGACTTGTATTCACCCCACCCAAACCGGGGAAACTCAGCCAATCTCAAGGAAGCATACCAAACCTAACACGAACCTGAGTGTAATGTGAACCTTGCAGAAACACTTGGCTTTGTGTTTGGGAAAGAGAATACAGGGGAAATTGGCATTCCTTACCGCAGCGCGCGGCCCATCTTCGGCAAATGAGCAATCACGGGTCGCGGGGGGGAACTTTCTGCTGTGGTGTGATGAGCGGCCTCGCAGAGATCTCTTTTGAAGGGGCAGACTGTCCTAGTAGAGTCAGGTGTTCCGCCCCCTTGGGAATGGGAACACGTTTTGTTCTGGGTCCCTTCTCATCAGGGCAGGTTCACCAGGTCTCTCTCCCCTTCTCATCTTCCACTTCAGAACCCGAAGTTCCAGACTTCACTTTTGAAGAGGAACTCTGCACAATCAAAAACAAAAGGCTGCCCTTTAAAATAGTTTCATTTTTGTATACTCCTATGTTACTCCTGTTTAGACACTCAGAATGCTAATAATTGATGTTGTGAGAAAGGCCGTGTCTGTTTTCTTGTTAAAGTTAAATGAGTTCACATGCCCTGTTCTACAGAGCACTAGTGCCTTAGCCAGCCCTCTGGTGAAGCGAGCATTATAGCGGGCGGTCGGTGTAACTCTGTTACCAAGTGGATGGAATCACAGAATTTTGGATTTGGAATGTAGTGGTCATTCAGGCCAATTTTTTTTTTAATGGAATTGTAAGAATCTTATAACATTTCTGACTGCTTTTTGAGGCAGTCCATTCGTAGCTGGAGAGCTCTAATTATGAGAATATTATTCCTTATATTAAATTGAATTCCCAGCGTAATTAAAATAATTCAGGATAATGTCTGTAAAATCAACTGATTAGTAACTTAATTACATAGCAAACCCCCTTCCCAGCAGTACCTCATTTAGTGCTTGATTGAATCATCAGGGGATGGGAATCTTGGGGGACATCTTTTGAACTCTGCTGAGCACACCCATGTAGGCACAGCGTTCCTGTGATGCTAGTAGCATAATCTATTGTTCTAAAGAGACTTTAAGCATCTTATGGCTCAGAATTTTGCAAGGTAAAATTAAAATTTAAAAAGGCCAAGAAATATGAACTATTGCTTAAGAATTTTTAGGGGTCTAATGAAACATTCACCTATAAGTTTTGTGGTTTTTTTTTTTAAACTCAGACTCTTAATGTTGTAAAATCTTACCCAATCTTCTTGTTTCATTTTGGTTTTGGCATCATATTGCGTAGCATCAGATAGATTTCAGTTTATTCTACTAATATATTATGTCGATCACTACATTTTCGAAAGAATAGTTTCCCTCTGCAGTCTGATTTCAGCCAGGGAGAGTTTTTGTTTTGTTTTGTGTTTTAAAGATTTTATTTTTTGATTTGGGAGAGAGAGAACGCATAAGAGAGGGAGAGAGAGATCATGAGCAGGGGGAGAGGTAGAGGGAGAAGCAGATGCCTCGCTGAGCAGGGAGCCAGATGTGGGACTTGATCCCAAGATCCTGGGACCAGGACCTGAACCCAAGGCAGACACCCAACCGACTGAGCCACCCAGGCGCCGGAGTTTTTGATCTATTCAAATAGAATTCTGTCAGAATCCAGTTTTGGGTAAGAAACTAGGTCCCGTGACCTCGCTGCCCCTTACTCATACCTGAGATGCGCTGGACTATGGGACTTCTGTTTGTAGGGTCCATATAAACCCCTTTTCACTTCTTGTAGAGCTTCATGGTTACAGTTTGGGCCTGGGGAGGGCAGGCTTATGTTATATATCCTGATTTACTATTTATGAATCTTGATTACCATTTGTTACTTAAATTCTAATTTTTCCCTTCAGAAATTTTTTAACTAGACAACTCTTCAGAAGTATGGATTATTCACGGAAAAACTGTACCACTGAAAAGAAAATAAAAGGTTGATCACCAGATGCAGCCGTAGAACAGAAAGTGTTCAGCTCTTAGGGGTTTTATGAATACTCTTTAGGACTTCCCCCATCTTTCAGTAGTTCCATTGTCTTCCAGTAACTCCAGCAAGTACGGGCCTCGTGCGAACAGTGGGGATTTCATAATCTCAGACTCAGATGTGGTGCTATGGAAAGTAACTGCGGTCTGGGGGTATGGAGTAGAGAGATACACGAATGCTGAGACTTGAAACTCGTGTCTCCCCTTTCCTTGGGGTAAAGCGATGGTTAAATCTTAACCACGTACCTTGGGTGACTGTGTATTTTTGAAACATGCAACATTGCTGAGATGCTGTTCTTGCTTTCCCTAATTTATGATTATTTTCATATAATGGAAGATGCCATGGACATTTTGGTAGAAGAGGTTTTAATTATGGCTCAGTATTTGTGCAGTTAATCAAGTAGAATGATTTAGAGTTCTGTTATTACTGAAGCCTCTACAGTGGGGAGTGAACGGATCCATGCCAGGACATTATTAAGTATACAATTACTTATCTTTTTATCTAAACTCCACCTTATTAAAAGAAGATTTGGGGGAAATTTACATATACAAACACACCCGACTGCCTCCACTACTACCACAACCACATAAAATAAATAGATGGAGAAATTGGGCCAAAGGAAAATGGGAGAAATACAACAAGGCTGGTGTGGATAGGGTTAGTACAAAGAACATACAGCATAAAATACTATACAGGCTCTAGAACTAGGCTATAAATTTGGCTGTGGTTTTTCTATCAAACAAAATGGTAGCTACAGGATTCATCATATTCATAAGATGATTATAAGATTGGAATTTTGCTTTGAACATATCTTGTGTTGAAAAGGGCATTTGATGCTTTCCTTCTGCTGGAAAGGTAAACTTTGAATATCAATAAAAACCATAAAAACATAATTTTGGCAGAAATATAAGTGAACAGAATGACAGGATGGAAGCAGTTAGCAGGATTTCTACTATTACCTCTCTTTTCTTTGGTCCATGTTCTAATATTCCCAACACTCTCCTCAGTGCACAGAGTGGTTCAAGAAGATTGGCCATATTTTTTGGAAGCTGAAGACTTCCTTGAAGATTGTGTGGGATTGGGAAACCGAATTTGATCTTTTTTTGCAGGATGGAAACCTTTTATCATGACAAATTTTTCTTTATTGTATATTTTTATATAGTTTCCAACCCATGAATTAGTGGTGTCCCAAAAGTTCATTTTTAAGTTGCTTGTTTGAAATTAAGAATATATTTTCCTAAAGAAATGATGTTGTCCATGACCTAATTTCAGACTTGCGATGAAAGGTTCAAAGAGGTTAAATCTGAGTAAATAGAGGTCTGCAATTCTGTGTTCAAAACCTTTGAGGCTGGATTTTGCTGACCCTGGATTTTTTTTTTTTTTTGGAAAGATAATATTGTGCATATACCAGTTATTACATAGCACTGCAGTGTGGTCTGCAGCATGAGCCTATAGTCAAACACATTAATACTTTTGCCGTAAAACTGATGAATATTCACACTCAGTAGAATAAATAAAAACTATAAATAACCTCATGTCAGTTCAGTTCAGGATCTGTTGTCAAATAAATTCAGGCCAAATGAGTTCAGGTCAGGTCAGGTTTTGCTGCCAAATGAGTTATGAAAAAACTTATGGTTTTCAGAGCGTTTTGGATTTCAGATTAGTGGATCTCTATTATCCTTTTTTTTTCTTTCTTCTTCTTCCTTTTTAAAAAAAGGCCATTGGTATTAAAAGCCCTAACCACAATGTAATGTAACTTTATGGAAAAATGTGTTGAATTCCAATTAAGGAAGCCAGGAAGCCATCACTCTGTGGTGACCCTGCAGCAGGAGAGCAGGAGTTTCCATGATGCTGGAGTTAGAGCAGAAGTGCTGTCTCCTGTTTCCCAGGGGAAGGTGCTGGTGAAGGTGCAAGGCCAGCGGTGGGGTGGGGCGCTGGTAAGAATCATCAGGGTGAGTGGGGAGAGCGGGGTGGGGGATTTTCTTTCCCTTCTCTTACTCATTTCTCTACTCCTCACTCCTTCCCCCAATGTTTCTTTTCTCTTAATGTTGGGGGTGGGGAGCAAGGCGGTGGTGTCAGGGTGGCATTTTCCCTCCCCTCTACTATCCTTTCCCCAGGACTGCCAGTAAAGACACCAGATGATGCCAGAAATAATACAGCTTTTCAAGGTAGTTAAACCTGGGTTTAGATCTTGCCTCTGCTACCCTCTAGTTGTGTGATCTTAGGTGGTTTATGCACCTTGTAAAATGGAAAAAAAAAAAAAGAAATCCCATCTGCTTCCTAGGGTGGTTGAGAAGATTCTAGATTCTGACGTCAGTGTGATGTTGTTATGAAAATGCCTCACACAGAATGGGTGTTTAATAAATAGTAATATCTGTCAGCATTGTTGTCCCCTCTCCTACCACCCTCTGCCCCCAAAACTGGTTGAGGTACAGGGAACCAGGACCCAGGTGGAGAAGCAGTGTATCTAGAAGCAGGGGGCGACAAAGCTTCTCAGGGGATGAGTGTGGCAGCTGCTGTGGAGAAGTGGTCTGCAAGGGCACGAAGGCTCTAAAGTGTGGGCATTTGTATCTGGGCTGACCAAGGTATCCTGTCCCTCTTTAGAGCCTGATCTTAGCTTGGTAGACCTTTAGACTTGGAAGCTTTTGGAGGAGAGAATATGCTGCAGGCTTTTCCGAGATTTAGGTTAGAACCAGATGTCTTCAGGGCTTGCCCAAAGCTGTTTGCAGCCATGAGGTCTGATACTGTCTTGTGGGCCAGGGCCTAGTAGGAGTCAGAGTCGGACTTTCAAGAAGCCACAAGAAGTTGCACTACTATTCTAGGGCTTTGACGTGGGCCCTGTTTGGTGGTACTCTAGTTCTTCATATTGACTACATGTATTCTTTCAATAATATTAAATGCTTAGTATATGTTAGGTACTGTTCTGTGGATGTAATGGTTAATGATGTAGACAAGATCCCTGCTGTCATGGAAACAAATGAAGATACTAAGTTAGAACATAATGAGATATAGGTGGGTAGGTGGGTGGGTGAGGGCTCCTTGAGATGGGGTGGTTAGGGAAGATCTCCCTGAGGAGGTGATACTGAAGTTGGATTTTGAAGGATGGGCAGAGTTAGCCATGTCAGGAGAATCCTAGATAGAGGCCATCAAGTTTGAAGGACCTAAGACTGGGAGGAACTTGGTGTTTTCCTAGACCTTCAGAAGCCATGTTGGAGTTTCATGACCAAGGGAGACAGGATCAGGGATGGAGGGAAAGGCATGCTGGGGCTAGACCTTACTGAGCCTTGAAAACTCGAACAGAAGACTGTTCGACAGTACGACTGTTCATAAGAACAGGAGACTCCGAAGGTTTTTAAGCCGGGAAGGGGCATGGTTTGCATGAGTCCACTTTGCCTCTCGGGTGGACATCATGTAATATTAAAAACTGGCAAGGTGTTAGGTTCTTTTGGTAATATTCAGTATTTCCCTTGTTTTTAACTCAAATGTAAATAATTTGAAGCTGTGTGTCCCCTTGTATTTTTAAGATTTTCTCTTCAAATCCAATTAACAATGATCATTAAATTGCTTTTTGGTGAAAGAATGCATGAGCAGTCAGTTCTGTAATATTGAGCAATTCTTCTGTTACCTGATTTTTGCTTCCAGCTCTGGATGTTGTCTGTTTCTTCTCCGTACACCCATTCTTTGGGGCCAGCATTGACATGCTTTCTCTTCTCCTTCCTCTTCTCCTTCCTCGGTTTTACAGTTGTGATAGATTTTTTTTGTTTGTCCGTTTCTTTCAGGACCTTTGGGGCTTGCTTTCTTGGCTGTACTGATTTCCTTTATAGAATTTGGTTCCTCATAAGAGACCTAATTAGCTCCTTATACATAGTAGGCACTCAGTAAAGTTTTGTTACGTGAATAAACAGCAAAATCTGCGGGACCTTTGTGATGAGCATGAAGAAGGCTGTCATGTTTATGCCCTTAAGCAGACTGTTGTCTCAGCAAGTCCACTGCACGCACAACCAAACATCATTGTTTGGCATAGGACCCTAATAATGGGAGGTAAGTGCAATGTGGAAAGGGATTTTGGGGTGTAAATTTGAAACCTGAAGCTCAGATCTAGCCTCTGTTTTGATTAATTAACACACTTAACTAAAATTGTGTTTTTCAGGGAGAAAAGTATAGTTGTCATCATAATGGACAACTGAATCAGGATTTTATTCAGGTGAAGAAAAATATTCTGAAACTTGGGGATAGAATAACAAGACAAAAGTCTGACCTTTAAGGTCACACTAGAGCATTGTATGGTAAGCCCTAAGGGTGATCTGATTGTCTGGAGAATGTAACTTTGTTTTACCTACTACATCTGCTTTTAATTAGTCCTCAGATGCTATTAAAGTTAGAAGTTAACTTATCGAAAATTATTACGATACAAATGATTTCTCTCAGGTAGAAGAGATAACCCCAAGGGTTATGTTTTATTACCCTTATAGCACATTAACTGGTTTTGTATGTAATTTAGCAATGCTGTTCAAATATATTTTTTTAATTCACTAAAACCATTTCTTTTCCACCTTGCTGTTTCCCTCATTAATGAGTTGCATAAGTCTCCTACATGTGCTCAGTATATATTTGTATGTGAAGTATATTTTTAGCCTTTTAAAAATCATTATTTTGGCATTTGTATTCAGTAAAGTCCTTAGACCTTAGTGTATACATCATTGTCCAAATTACCTAATCATATGCTACCATGTAACTTCTGAATGGAAACATCATAGATGTCACAGTAAGGGGAATTATGATGTGATACATGGATAAAATTTTTGCTTATGGTAGAGCTGTATTTTAGGAGGTTCTCTGAGGGCATCTGCCCCTGTACAAGTTCAGTGTAAATAATCATCATGAATTTTAGCCAGTCTCAGGGAAAGCTCCCATTGAATTGACGTGGGACTGGCCCTGTATTTACTGTGCTCTTTCTTGTATGATAGCAAAAGAAATAACTAAGTAAACTTGAGAGTCTTTCCACAAATACAGTCTTGCTTATTTTTCCCCCTGCTTACAAAACAAACAAACAAAAAAAAAACATGAACATAATTATAGGAAAAAGCGGATTCTGAGTAGTTTACCATAAAGAATTACTAGACCAAAAGCACAGGAAGTCACTAAAATCTCACCAGTTGCATCTGGAAGTTCAGCACTGCTTGGGATTTATTTCCTCAAAGGTTCTTTGCCTACCATGAGGGCGGCTGTCACCAGCTGATGCTGTTTTCATAGCCTCTTCATCTAAATAAATTCAGTTAAAAGTCGCTATTAATTGAAACCTACATTAGTATGTGGGGTGCCTGGTTGACTCTTTATTTGAACGGATGACACAGGAAGAGAAAAACTAAGGAAATACAATGTTCATTTGGTATCTTTTGGTAAATTATTAACTCTCCTTTTGGTAATTGTTAATTCTCCATCACTGTGCAAAGGAATCCTACAACTGATCTCAGTCAAGGTTCTAGTATAATGCTTTACACACTTGAATCTAAATCCTTTTTTCTTTTTAACTTTAAAAAAAAATTATTTGAGAGATTGAGGGAGAGGGAGATAGGAGAGAGCATGAGCAGTGTGAGGGGCAGAGGAAGAAGCAGGCTCTCTGCCGAGCAGGTTGCCTGATGTGGGGCTCAGTCCCAGAACTCCAGGATCACGACCTGAGCCGAAGGCAGACACTTAACAGACTGAGCCACCTGAGTGCTCCTTGACTCTACAGTCTTCACTTTGACTGCTCCTCTCAGGATAGCTCAGGAATTTGAATCTTTTTTCAAGAGCTTTATTGTCATCTTCAACAGTTTTTGTTTTTTTCCCCCCACACTGTAGTCACTTAAGGATGTTTACATACGTACTTTGCTAGGGACTGTGCTGTTTTAGGCCCGTTTACTCAACATCATCCTCAGGAATGCTCCTTTTCAGAGGTGTCTCTGTTTTTATGGTAAACTATATGGTCACACTACTTTACCATGGTTAGATGTGGGTAAGGCTTATTGACCTGAATCTTGTCTGCCTGCTTTGGTCTCTCAGCTTCTTATTTTTTGGCTTTCCTACATGTTACTGAAGCCACAAAAAGAATCAACAGCTGAATGAATGTGTTTTCCTAATTCATTTTACTGTCATTTTTATTCTTTTAAAAAGAGTTGTCTCATTTATTTATTCACACATCAAAGTAGCTAGAATCATTGAGCGCTTCCTACATTCCTGACATTGTTCTTTCCTAGGATTACTCGGTTCTCACAGCAGTCTTATGAGACAGGTGCTGTCATTATCCCCATTTTACAGGACTACACAGATGAGTAACTTGTCTCAGATCACACAATGTGGAGCATACCTTTGAAGCCGGTTGGTCTGACTTTTGAGTTCATGCTAGTGACTGTGGGTATATATGTGTTGTTTATGCAGATGTATGTAGTAGTTGGATCTAGGACGGATTGATAGTAAACATTCAATGATTCATTTGTCAGTTGGCAACTTAACAGTCTGAAGTTTTATATTAGCTATCTTTTACTGCATGACAAATTACCCCCAAACCTAGCCGCTCATAACAGTAAGCATTTATTATCTCCCACATTTTCTTCTGGTCAGAGATTTGGAAGTGCCGTGGCTAAATAGCTCTGGCTTGGGAACTCTCATGACATCTCAAGATGTCAGCTGGGACTGGAGTGAGCTGAAGGCTGGCGTGGAGCTGGAGAATACACTTTGAACATGCGGTGTTCCTATAGTATAAATGCCTCGCATTAGACGTTTTGATTGTAATCTACGTGCCTGGCATTAAGCTTTTCGTTACTGACTCATTTACTTCAAAGAAACCCATCTTGAATCAACATACTTCTCGCTGCATAACACAACTACTAGCAAAACTATAAGGAACCAGGCTACCCCCACCCATGAAGTTCCCCTTTTAGAAAGACCCTGGTAACCTAGATAACTGACAACTTTGGTGGCCCTGCTTCTCCCTTCTCATGCCTTAATGCTTTAAATTTGCCAGTGAAGAGAGGACCCATGAAACTCTAGGCCCCAACCCTTAGACCCTAATAAAGGCAGAGCCTCAGGTTCTTCCTTCCTTCCTCTCTCTCTCTACCTCCGACCTTGGTGTGTGGCCATTGGGCATCCCGCATATCCTCTGGGGTGTGTGAGTAAAAATCTTATTCTTTGAAGTTCCCTGATGATTTGCTGAAGTTGTGTCCTGCAGTCATAAGAACCACAGGACACTGGCTTCGATCAGGGAAATGCTGGGACTTGCCACAAGTAATTGGGCCTAGTGGATGCCTTCCTCGCCCTTACCATCACTGTCAGCAGACTGAGACTGACACAGCGCCTCACGTGGGGTTGGGTGTTGGCAGGTCTCCCTTCCCTCCCATCTGAGCTCCTTTATGAGCTTCAGGATGGAGGCCAGCTTCCCCTAGAGCAAGCAGTCTCACAGAGCAAGGTGGAAGAGCCAGAATATCTTTTATGACTTAGTCTTGGAAGTCACACTCCTCTGTCATTTCAGGAATATCTTATTGGTTACACAGTTCACTCCTAGTGGGGTCAGGTCGGAGGGCTACACACCGGTGTGAGCTGGGAAGCAAGAATTAGGGGGTCATTTTGTAGGCTGGCTATCACAAAAAGATGAATATATTTTAAAGCAGTTTTTTAAAACTTAACATTTTGAAATCTAAAACTGAGGGTGTTTTACTCACAAATTAACAAAAAAGCTTTTTTAAAAAAAGTATACCCATGTCTCATTGCTGTTCTGTTTCTACTGATAACAGAATAATTTTGTATTTGCATAAAAGCTATAGTTATTAATCTTTTGTACAGACTGAACTTAGAAGTTTTATCCAAAGAGGGTGAAGCAGGGCATTTGCTGAAGGTTTCCAGGTGGCATTCCAAAGTGTAGTTAGCATTAAGGACTGGAGATGGTGACTGTCTAGTTAACTAATAATGCAGAGAGGTCCTCCGGGTTCACTTGAAGACCTTTCTTTCTATTTTAGGCCTGCTAAGGATGTCAGCCATGGTTTTTTTTTTTTTGTTTTTTTTTTTTGTTGTTGTTGTTGTTGTTGTTTTAAGATTTTATTTATTTATTTGACAGAGAGAGATCACCAGTAGGCAGAGAGGCAGGCAGAGAGAGAGGAAGGGAAGCAGGCTCCCCGCTGAGCAGAGAGCCAGATGCGGGGCTCGATCCCAGGACCCTAAGATCACGACCTGAGCCGAAGGCAGCGGCTTAACCCCCTGAGCCACCCAGGCGCCCCAGCCATGTTATTATTAAAGCTAGGGATTTTATGTTGTGATAGTGATCATGAGGAATTTTGGTATCTTGTTTTGCCAACTACTGAGACCATATCTCCTGTTAGGTCTTAAGGACAAACAGACCGGTCAAACTAACTCTGTGTGTTTAACCGTGACAGGCAGAGTCCTCTGTGGATTTAGTGGCTTAGCAGACATGAGGCATTTGGCCATAGACTTGTACTAAGGGCTGCAGCTTTTGCATACCTTGGGTGAAAGATACACTCTAACCAGTTAGGACAAGGGCTCTATCCGATGGTGAACAGATACAGTCTGGCATTTCCTCTGTGCAGGCTTTTATCTCCTAATTTAGAAAGCCCCTCACCTGTGTCCTAATTTCATTCTGTACCCTGCATGACAGTGAAGGCCTCGGGCAGAGCTGGCAACAGCTGTCTGTTTCAGGGCATTTCTGCTCCACTGCTGCATCCCCAGTATCTGAAACAAAGCCTGATCCTTGACAGATGGTTAATAAATATTTTTGAATGAAGAAGGGCAAAGTCTTTCCAAGGATTTAGCGAGCCTTTGTATCCAGGAGTAGGAGAGGGAGGAGCAGTCCAAAGAGGAAGTGGGTCCAACTGGGGGGAAAAAGCTGATATAAATGTGCCAGGCAGGCGTATAACCATAACCTCTTAGCTTGTTACGGATCCAGGGAACTTCAAGTGGTGAGAACACATGGCCTCCCTGCCTTCATCCGTCCTGGGATGCCTCCCTGCTCTAGCACACCTACAGAGGGGAAGCCTTGAGTAACCTCTTAAGAGGAACACACCACTGACCAAAACAACCCTCAACTTAAACAAGATTAATTTCTTTGCCAATCAATAATTTTGTTGGCTTTATTACCACTATCATGGAGGAATGAATTTTTCATATATGGGGCAAATAATTGTAACCTTAAAGCACCATCACTTAAAACTATTGCAACTGTTTTGTTGGAAAATTTACTAAAACATGTTGTTCATTTCCCCATCTTTTTTTTTTTTTTTTTAAGATTTTATTTATTTATTTGACAGAGATCACAAGTAGGCAGAGAGGCAGGCAGAGAGAGAGGAGGAAGCAGGCTCTCCGCTGAGCAGAGAACCCGATGTGGGACTCAATCCCAGGACCCTGAGACCAGGACCTGAGCTGAAAGCAGAGGCTTAACCCACTGAGCCACCCAGGCGTCCCTCCCCATGTTCTTTTTTTTTTTTTTTTTTAAGATTTTATTTATTTATTTGACACAGAGAGAGAAAGACCACAAGTAGGCAGAGAGGCAGGCAGAGAGAGAGTGGGGGAAGCAGGCTCCCTGCTGAGCAGAGAGCCCGATGTGGGGCTCGATCCCAGGACCCTGGGATCAGGACCTGAGCCAAAGGCAGAGGCTTTAACCCACTGAGCCATCCAGGCTCCCCCCGCCACCCATGTTCTTAATGAAGTATTTAGAATACCTTCTAATGTTTTCCCATTACTTCAGGATCAGATTGGAAACATGGTGCTGTGATATAGTGATAAACTTGGGGTCTACTCCAGGTAGACTTTTCCCATGACACCGAGTACCATATATAGTTGTTGTTGTTTCTAATTCTCATGCCTATTTTTCATAGTTTTGCTGTCGCCTCCTCTCTGGCAGGCTATTAGTGTTCCTTTCTGATATTGCCACATGCCTGCCTCAAGGGCTCTAGGCCCCAAAAATATAATCTCTTGGATTATGTGTAGGAAAGTGGATGATCGGGGTTATTAGGTTTGTCTAAAACATGCAGGTATTTTAATGTAGGGATTTTGTGTTATCTGTGAGCCTCCTTCCCTATTTCTATAACCTCTGGTTCTTCTCAGTAGTATTTTAGAAAGTTGGGCTCATCAGACATGTGGCTTCTGGATAAGTGAGGTATACATGACTCTTGGCAATTTTTTTGTTCCAAATTTTGAATTTTGTTCCAAAATGGTAGTAAGATATCATTATTAAGAATGTAGTAATTTGGGGGACTAATTTTCTTAGCCCCTTCTCATCAGAGCTTGAGAAGGAGAAAACAACCATAGAATGTTGTTCATCCAATCTATTCCTGTGGGGAAAGAAGGATAGGAGGAGGAAGAAGGGAAGAGAAAATGTGCAAGGGAGTGTCATGTTCTAGTAGATAGTTTTGAAAGATTCCTTTGGCTTTGGAGTGGAAAAATGGATTGTTGAGGATTGGGAAGGAGCAGGGAGGCCAGTCAAGAGGCGGTGGCAGTTGTCCAATTGAGTGATGATGGTCACTTGGACAGGTGCAGAAGTGGTGCAGGTAGCAAAGGATGGTTGGACCCCGTACATACTGGAGCTAGAGCAGATAATATGGTACACTGCTTCTTTTATTCAAGTTTAGTAATGTGTGTTCATACCCTACATTCGTATTTGCTAAGGAATTAAGTATATCAGTTACTCCTCATTGCTACTATTAATGCTGTTACTACCATGGTTGATTTGCTCCAAAAGGTACAAAACCAAATAAAGAATGAAGACCAGTCCCTACTCTGTGGACAAGCAGTCTGGATGTTTGACATTAGAATCCAGAATTTGGTCCTGAAGATTTATTAGAACATACATTTTTAGCAATGAACATGAGGTGTTTGTTTTTTTTTTTTATTCCTTGCAATTCTTACTGGAGAACTTATCAAACAAAGATAATGTGGGGACTTGTCTAGAAACCGCACAGTTTTAAGGGAGTAAACATAAGTCTCTACATCAATAACCTAAATATTTCTCGTAGGATACTAAGACATATAATTTATAATTTGACTCATTTCTTTTAGTTAAAACTTCTGTGGTTCTTTTATAGTTCATGGCAGCTTTATTTATTTATTTATTTATTTAATTTTTATTTTTATTTTTATAAACATATTTTTATCCCCAGGGGTACATGTCTGTGAATCGCCAGGTTTACACACTTCACAGAACTAACCATAGCACATACCCTCCCCAATGTCCATTACACCACCCCCCTTTCCAAACCCCCTCCCCCCAGCAACCCTCAGTTTGTTTTGTGAGATTAAGAGTCACTTATGGGTTGTCTCCCTCCCAATCCCATCTTGTTTCTTTTCTTCTTTTTCTGCCCCCCTAGTCCCCCATGTTGCATCTCTACTTCCTCATATCAGGGATATCATATGATAGTTGTCTTTCTCTGATTGACTTATTTCACTAAGCATGATACCCTCTAGTTCCATCCACGTCATTGTGAATGGCAAGATTTCATTTCTTTTGATGGCTGCGTAGTATTCCATTGTGTATATATACCACATCTTCTTTATCCATTCATCTGTTGATGGACATCTAGGCTCTTTCCATAGTTTGGGTATTGTAGACTATTGTATTATATGTAGGCTATTGTATTGTATGTAGTATATACAATATTGTATTGTATGTAGTATATAATACAATATATTGTATTGTATTGCAATATTTTATTGCAGCAGCTATAAACATTCGGGTGCACGTGCCCCTTCGGAGCACTACGTTTGTATCTTTAGGGTAAATACCCAGTAGTGCAATTGCTGGGTCATAGGGTAATTCTATTTTCAACTTTTTGAGGAACCTCCACGCTGTTTGCCAGAGAGGTTGCACCAGCTTGCATTCCCACCAACAGTGTAGGAGGGTTCCCCTTTCTCCACATCCTCGCCAGCATCTGTCATTTCCTGACTTGTTAATTTTAGCCATTCTGACTGGTGTGAGGTGATACCTCATTGTGGTTTTGATTTGTATTTCCCTGATGCCGAGTGATGTGGAGGACTTTTTCATGTGTCTGTTGGCCATCTGGATGTCTTCTTTGCAGAAATGTCTGTTCATGTCCTCTGCCCATTTCTTGATCGGATTATTTGTTCTTTGGGTGTTGAGTTTGATAAATTCTTTATAGATTTTGGACACTAGCCCTTTATCTGATATGTCGTTTGCAAATATCTTCTCCCATTCTGTCAGTTGTCTTTTGGTTTTGTTGACTGTTTCCTTTGCTGTGCAAAAGCTTTTGATCTT